>BQKN01066891.1:96644-148335 GCA_022839385.1 Asparagus kiusianus
TTTTAGAAAACAGGTTAAAAAACATAATGAAATACTCCCCCTGCATATATGCAAAATAAGTCTATAGCAGTACAATTATGTAACATAAATATTTCTCCCCCTTTGTTATCAACAAAAAGAGGAAGCTAGACATAACATAATTTCTTCTACATGAGCTAAAACTTCAAACAAATCATCTAAGTTATGAACATAATCAATAACTTCACCCATCCAAATAGGTAGGCAAAGACTTGCCATAAAGATCAAAAGTTCCACAATGTTCATCACCATGATCTGTTTAAGATATATAGCACATGTATTATCTAACCAAACATTATCATCAATAATAAAAACACACAACTAATATAAGTGTCATAGTAGCAAAATAAGAAACATATTACATGAGTTCTAATAAAACACAACCACTTAGTTTTAGAAACTTAAACAAAATAACATAATTGTTTTGACATTAAGCATTAAAACATCTTAAGGTGCTGGAGGAGGTTGCTGTCCTTGAAAATATGTATTGAGCTTTGAGTCCAAGTCTTAAAACTTCTTGATTAAGTCTTCTTGATTACTAATGATGTAAGAGTTTTGTGCATAGAGAGCTCTTTGACCAGTTTCAAGTTCTAGGATACGTGCACTTAAAGTATTATATTGCACGTCTGAAAAACATGAAGGTTCAGTAGGAAATGATTGTGGTTGACTTGAAAAGGCTCCAGCTTGATTTGATGTTTGTGGAATATCTTCTTGTCGAAGTTCAGCTTCATTTTGAACAGGTTCATTTTGAGGATTTTGATCTTGTATTTCAAACTTTATCAATTTCATCCTAGTTAGGGCATTTGAATCAAAGAATTCAATTGAGCGGACAACAGATTTTTCAGTTTTGAGATCAACATGGTATTTGTCAAAGATCTTAGTCAAGAATGCACCATAAGGAAGAAATCCTCTAGGAATTGTCAGAAAATTATCAAAATAAACCTCAGCCCAATTAACTTGAATATTTCCCATAATAGCATATATAGATTTTGCTAATTCTAGGGAAATGAAATGAAAACTTCCAGTTTTTGGAAACAAGTTATAGGCTAGGATACGAGCAATGAACCTAGGAATTGGACGAAGTTTGTTAGAATTATTCAAAGGTTTTCCATGTCCAGGAAGAAATATGTGATTGGATAACAAGTCTGAATCATTCATCCTAACAGAGCTAAGAGAAACTCCTTGATAAGGAATATTGAATATTTTACCAATTGTTTTAATAGTTAATTCAATCTCCATTCCTTTAACAAGGGTTTTAATTTTTTCAGAACCACCAATTGTACCCACACGTTCTATATTGGTATAGAACAGTTGAACAAGAAATGGGTATGATGGTTTCCTATTTTCAGCAGAAAATAATTCAAGCAAGCCCACATTTTCAAAATAAGAATTAAAGTTCCATGGAATGAAATCATCGAACTTCACAAATCGTCCTGGGAGAATTTCCAAAGATGATAGTCTATTAAATTCTTCCAATAATTCAGGACTTCTTAAATAAACAATGATTTCATCATCAACAGAACTATGACTTTGCTTGGCCTTCTTAGATCTAGACATGATTAACTAGATTAATATCAAAAGAGTAAAAGAGCAAGTTTAGAACAATACCCTAAACTGTAGAAACCCTAGAATAGTCGACTATAGCCTGGATTAGTCGACTACAGAGCCTGGATGCTTGACAGACTTGACAATTTTGAGAGATTTGAAGAAAAAATGAGAAAAAAGAGGATGCCCTAACCTGGAAACGATGAAACTGCAGTGGAAGATGGGGTTTCGGTTTTGGGGGAAGTTATAGAGAGAGGTTTTTGTATTTTACATTTTCTTTAAAGAATAAAACATTATGTATGGTTTAGATTTGATGATTAATTAAGTGTAGGGTTGAGATTTGATCTTAAATGTATGGTTAGGATTGATTGAGGTAAAAATGAATGGTTTAGATAGAATTTACTTAAGTGAAACGGGTATGGTTATTGGATTTTGGGTTGAAAACAGAAAATATCCATTTTTCTTAAAAAACTGAAGATTCAGAATTAGTAGTCGACTAATAGTCAAAATAGTCGACTACACTGTAATCGACAGAAAGTTAAGTTTCAGATTTGAACTCAGAGTAGTCGACCAATATAGGAAATAGTCGAATACAATGTAATCAACAGAAAGTTTATTTTTAGGATTTTACATTGAGTAGTCGACTATAAAGGTAAGTAGTCGACTACACTGTAATTTTCAGGAAAAAATATATGTATTGCTTGTGCATGTAGTCGACTATAAGACAAATTAGTCGACTAATTATAGTATAAATGTATATTTGTTTATTTTTAAAATTAATTTAAATCTTCAAAAGAACATATACCTAATTCCCTTCTTAATTTAACATAAATTTCTTCTTTTAGGGGTTTTGTTAATATATCTGCAATTTGTTTATCTGTAGGTATAAATTCTAATGATATGTCACCTTTAAGTACATGATCACGTAAAAAATGATGTCTAATGTCAATATGTTTTGTACGTGAGTGTTGAATAGGATTTTCGGATAAATTAATTGCACTAGAATTGTCACACATAATAGATGATATGGGACAATTTATGCCATAATCAGTTAGAGTTTGTTTCATCCATAATATTTGTGCACATGCAAGGCTTGCAGCAATATATTCAGCTTCAGTGGTTGATAAAGACACTGAATTTTGCTTTTTACTAAACCAAGATACAAGTGAATGTCCTAAGAAATGACATGTTCCACTTGTACTTTTTCTATCAGATTTACATCCAGCAAAATCAGCATCACTATATGATATTAAATCAAAAGTACTATGTTTAGGATAAAATAAACCATAATTTGTAGTATCTTTAATATATCTAAAAATTCTTTTTACTGCTTTAAGATGAGATTCTTTAGGATTAGATTGAAATCTTGCACATAAACATACACTAAACATTATATCAGGTCTACTTGCAGTAATGTAAAGAAGTGATCCAATCATACCTCGATAGAGCTTTTGATCAACATTCTTACCATTTTCATCTTTGTCAAGAGATGTAGTAGTGCTCATTGGAGTTGGTTTGCTTGATGAATTCTCCAACCCAAATCGTTTGAGTAAATCTTTTGCATACTTGCTTTGATTGATGAATATTCCTTCTTTTAATTGTTTAATTTGTAGTCCAAGGAAGAAATTTAGTTCACCCATGTGACTCATTTCAAATTCATCCTGCATAGTCTTAGCAAATTCTTGACAAAGATTATTGTTAGTAGAACCAAAAATAATATCATCTACATAAATTTGAATTAGTAAAATATCTTTGTTTAATTTCTTAATAAATAAAGTTGAATCTACTTTTCCAATTTCAAAACCTGAAGTTAAAAGAAACTTCTTTAATCTATCATACCAAGCACGAGGTGCTTGTTTAAGACCATATAAAGCTTTCTTAAGTTTAAAAACATGATTTGGAAAACTTTCATGTTCAAAACCTGGAGGTTGTTCTACAAAAACTTCTTCATTTATAAAACCATTCAGAAAATCACTTTTAACATCCATTTGAAATAATTTAAAATTCATAAAACATGCAAATGCAAGTAAATTCTAATTGATTCTAATCGTGCAACAGGTGCATAAGTTTCATCATAATCAATTCCTTCTTCTTGATTATAACCTTGAGCAACTAATCTAGCTTTGTTTCTAACAACTTGACCAAATTCATCTAATTTGTTTCTAAAAATCCATTTTGTTCCAATAACAGATTTATTTTGAGGTCATGGTATAAGATCCCAAACATTGTTTCTTGTAAATTGATTAAGTTCATCTTGCATAGCAATTATCCATGAATCATCAAGAAGTGCTTCTTTTATATTTTTAGGTTCAATAGTCGAGATAAAAGCATTATGAGCAATTAAATTAAAATGTGATCTAGTAGTTACTTTGTCAGAAATATTTCCTATAACTAAATCATGTGGATGATTTTTAACTTCTACAAAATCTTTAGGTAAATCATTTTGTAGATTATCGTCTTTTGTAATATCTATCATAGGAGTATCATGTATAGTATCAATTACATCATCATCATTATTTAGAATTGTAGGTGTTTTTGAAAAATTTTCATTAAAAGAAACATGTAAAGATTCTTCAATAACTAGTGTTCTTTTGTTATATATTCTATATGCTTTACTATGATTAGAATATCCAACAAAAATTCCTTCATCAGATTTAGAATCAAATTTATCTAAATTATCTTTTGTGTTTAAAATAAAACATTTACAACCAAAAACTTTAAAGTAAGATACTTTAGGAATTTTGTTATAAAATAATTCATAAGAAGTTTTCTTTAAAATAGGTCTTAATAAAACTCTATTTAAAACATAACAAGCTGTTGATACAGCTTCTGCCCAAAAATACTTAGGTAAATTACTATCACATAACATGGTTCTAGCACATTCTTGTAAAGTTCTATTTTTCCTTTCTACAACTCCGTTTTGTGGAGCAGCGCGAGGAAAAGAAAAAGTATGTGATATACCATGTTTGTCACAATAATTTGCAAATAGTTCATTTTCAAATTCACCTCCATGATCACTACGAATAGAGATAATAGAGGTAGATTTTTGATTTTGAATTCTTTTGCAAAATATTGAAAATTCATTAAAAGCATCATTTTTATTTTTAAGAAAAATTACCCATGTAAATCTAGAAAAATCATCAATAAGAACAAATGCATATCTACTTCCATTTAAAGATGCAACTCTTGATGGACCAAAAAGATCTATATGAATTAATTCTAATGGTCTATTTGTAGATATTATATTTTTAGATTTAAAAGAAGATTTGTGCATTTTTCCTTGTTGACAAGCATCACAAAAATTATTTTTAAATGACATCTTAGGCAAACCATTTACTGAATTATTTTTAAAAATCTTAGACATATGTTTAAAATTAACATGTCCAAAACGTTTATGCCATAAAATAGAATCGTTAAATGATGCAATAAGACAATGTTCATTTGAAATATTATTCATAGATAACACATATATGTTATTCTTTCTATAACCTTTAAAAATAATTGTTATTAAATCAATATCATAAATTAAGCATGATTCTTTTTCAAAAACAATTTTAAAACCTTTATCACATAGTTGACTAATACTTAGTAAGTTATGTTTAAGACCATCAACTAATAAAACATTATCAATGATAGGTTTGTTTGGATTACCGACAGATCCAATACCGATGACTTTTCCTTTGTTGTTATCTCCAAAAGTAACGGTACCACCATCCTTGTTTTGAAAAGATGACAACAATTATATGTTTCCAGTCATATGTTTGGAGCAACCACTATCCAAAATCCACCTATCTTTCTTGGGTACCTGAAATAATAAACATTTACATTTTGGTACCCATACTCTGTTGGGTCCTTAGAATTAGCCTTTAGGAAACCAAACCCATGAAGAGTTTGATTTGCTTAAAAAGTTAGATGATAAACAAATATTTTTAATAAAATCAGAAATATAAAAATTCTTATGAAGAGAAGATAATTCTTTTGGAACCCAAATGGAAAAGAATTTTGATTTCTTTTTACACAAATTTTCAGATTTATAATCATGCAAATCACACGAAGGTTTTACAAATATTGTATTCTTTGATTTGTTTTTATTAATTTGAAAACCTAATCCTTTTGTCTTTTGTGATTCTCTTTGAAAAGAAAGAATATTATTAAGATTTTCTTTTCCTTTATTAAATTTGTTTACATTTAAACATATATCTTCATATCTTGATTTAAAAGAAGAAATATCTTTATCTAAACTATTAATTCGAATATTTAACTTATTACATTCTGATTTTAAATATTTATTTTCATTAGATAAATTTTCATTTTCTTTGAGTAAAGAAAATTTTTCTTCTTTTAATTCAACTAATTTAGAATTAGAAAAAGTAGAAGAATTTAAATCAGAAATTTCTTCAAGTAATCTTTTATTTTCACCTTTAAGAAAATTATGTGAAGTTTTTAATCTCACAAAAGTTTCATATAATTCATTAAATGCATCTAAAAGTTCTTCATTTTTACTTACTTCATCATGTGCCATGAAACACATATGTGCACTTTCCTTTTCTTCAATATCTTCATCTGAGGATGACTCATCACTATCATCCCAAGTGACTGCCATTGCTTTCCTTTTCTTGTTATTTTGTATATTGTTGAAGTTGTTGAAATAACTTGATTTTTGCTTATTCTTCAACAATGGACAATCTTTCTTCATATGCCCTGGTTTATTACACTTAAAACAAACAAGGTTATTTGAATTTGAACTTTTAGATTTAAAATTACCTCTTTTTATAAACTTTCGAAATTTTCTTGCAAACATGCCCATTTCTTCATCATCATCATCTGAATCTTCTTTATCGGAAGTAGTATTAAATGCAAGGACTTTCTTGTTCTTAGATTCTTCATCATTCTTTCTATCTTCAAGTTGAACTTCATATGCCATAAGATTACCAATAAGATTTTCAACCGTAAGAGTTGACAAATCATTGGCTTCTTCAATTGCTGTTAATTTCTTTTCCCATTGTGGAGTAAGTGAAGGAAGTATCTTTCTTACCATCTCCACTTGAGTATATGTTTTTCCAAGACCAATAAGAGAATTTGTGATGTCGGTGAATCTTGTGAACATTTCTCCAATAGTCTCATTTTCCTTCATCTTGAATAATTCAAATCTGTGCACAAGAACAGAAATTTTAGATTCTTTAACTTTATTTGTACCTTCATGTGTTACCTCGAGTGTGTGCCAAATATCATATGCGGATGTGGCCGTTGACACCCTATTGAACTCATTTTTATCAAGTGCACAAAATAAGGCATTCATTGCTTTAGAATCCAAATTTGCATTGTTCCTTTGAGATGTAGTCCATTCCGTGAAAGGAGTTGTTGGCTTCTCATATTTCGTTTCCACGACGTTCCAAAGTTCATAGCCAATAGATTGAAGATAGATCTTCATACGACACTTCCAATAGTTGTAGTTCAAGCCATCAAACATTGGAGGACGATTTGTAGAGTGACCTTCCTTGAATTGTGATGTATTTGGGGATGCCATCTTTCACCTTGCTCTGATACCAAATGTAGGATCTGAAATAGATACACTAGAACACTAGAGGGGGGGTGAATAGTGTTCTTTTAAAATTATTGCAAAGTAGATAATAAATTGCAAAGAAAAATGGCAATCTCAGAAATTTGCAAACACAAACACAAGGATTTTATACTGGTTCCACCAAACCGGTGTACATCCAGTCCCCAAGCAAATCCCGCTTGAGAGTTTCCACTATGATTTTAAAACCTTACAAAATCAAAAGCAAACCTGACCAATTTGCAAGTCCCTGCAAATTGCAACACCAATTGACAAACACCTTGCCAATTTGAACACCAATCTCTAAGCCAAGAGATTAACCCTCCCACAACCGAGAGAAAAACTTGTTGAAGTAATAACACAATGATCCTATAAGCCTTGAATGTGTAATGAAGTGCAGCAGTGGCTTAGGATTCTTTTATGTGACGCCCCTGGGTTCACACAAGGCTGCAGTCCAAGGTGAAATCAAGAATGTCAAACCTGTCATGCACTACACCGTGCAATAATACGTTTCACCATCACAATGAGTATCCATCTAGTGGAATCAACAACAGGTGTAGGTACAAAACAGGCAAAAGAAAATATAATGGAACAGTAATAAACAATAGGTGATCTGAAGAAAAATAGTCATCACTGATATGAGTAAATAAATCTCTGAGAAGAAACAATATCTGAGCTGAATACAAATGTCTCGACACAGGGAGAAATAACATTTAGGAACCTCGCCTTTACAAAAACTAGAATAAACTCTCAATTGTTCATAAACAAAATTTATTGTGGAGTTCAAACATATACTAATAATATCTATGAATAACTGCTAGAGCAAATCCATCAACCTACGGCTCTCCGTGCACCTGGCTCGTTACCTGAAAGTGGGGAAACAACGAGCGTCAAAGCTCTATAGCGGGTAACATCACAACCAACCCCAAGGGAGAGGGCTCGTTGTATACAGAAAATACAGATAATATATAATAGATACAAAATCATTAGTCCTAACAAAGAGGGCTTTAATATTTAGGAATTTACAACACGAGCATAGGTACATCGAGCGAAATAATCCAAACAAGGAAACCCTCATGTATATACCTTGTTATCTCAAGTTGCAAACCCTTAAATATCAAACCCAAGAGCTAGAACAGGAACAATAATAATAATAGGAAGAATCGCACACCCAAACTCCGAACTCATATACTATCTCATGTCACAACTCATGTACATGTCATGTACAGCATATACAGTATAAATGTCAAAATCAAGGTCTAAATTGATGTCCAACACATGGACTAAAATCAAAAGTAGTGGATGTCCAACACATAGACTGAAAGGTGGTTGTCCAACACATGGACTGAAAGTAAACGTCCAACACATGGACGAAAAAGTGAGTGTCCAACACATGGACTAAAAAGTAAATGTCCAACACATAGACTAAAAGGTAAATGTCCAACACGAGGACTGAAATGGATTATAGTCCAACACGAGGACTTTAATGGATTATAGTCCAACACGAGGACTTTAATGAATTATAGTCCAACACGAGGACTTCAATGGATTATAGTCCAACACGATGACTGAAATGGATTATAGTCCAACACGAGGACTTTAATGGATTATAGTCCAACACGAGGACTTTAATGAATTATAGTCCAACACGAGGACTTCAATGGATTATAGTCCAACACGAGGACTGAAATGGATTATAGTCCAACACGAGGACTTTAATGGATTATAGTCCAACACGAGGACTTTAATGAATTATAGTCCAACACGAGGACTTCAATGGATTATAGTCCAACACGAGGACTAAACAAACTATGCCAATATCTAAGCGATATGCGAAAAGATAAACTTCACAACTTTCACACAAATAATTCTAACAAATAATTTGGTTGCACCAATCTGGCTGCCTACATACCCTCTTTCTCAAGGGATCAAGCCTCCCGTAGTTCATCAAAGATATTCATACAAATATATGCAACTCTAGTTTACCGTTTATCACAACAAAACTAACACAATATGTCAATAGACCAAATCAGATCATAATCCCATTAGGATACACATATGCGTATTACAACATACTTATGACTATAAGTGTAACAATCGAGCGGCTCAAACTCCGCAAACACATCTCAAAACAACGCAAACAAACTTCAGAGAACAAGAAACTGAGGCAAACTGCCCAGGAAATGGTCTGCGCTACTGTTAGTAAAATAAGCATATCATTTGCTAGGAAAACTATTTTTAGAAATAGTTTTCTGTTTTGAAAACTAGATTCACACATCTTTCAAATGGAACTAGTTTGGTTGAATTTGGAATTAATTTGTTATCTCAAATATCCAGTTAATCATCATATATGTGCAGCAGTTTTCCTGCAAGACATGTTGTTGGTAAAAAGAGTATATCTTTCTCTATACAAATCATTTTATATATTTTCTTTCTGTTTTAGAAACTAGATTCACATATCTTTCATATGACACCAATTTTATTCAATTTAAAGTTCAAAATCAAAACCAGGTTTCAGTTGAAGTTGATCACACGGGTTGCAGTTTTCTGCATGATATATCGTTACTAAAAAGACTATATCTTTCTCAATATAAATCCTTTTTAAGATTTTCTTTCTGTTTTAAAAACTATATTCACATATCTTTCATATGACACCAGTTTTGTTCAATTTGGAGTTCAAAATCAAAACCAGATTTCAGTTGAAGTTGATCACACGGGTTGCAGTTTTCTGCATGACATGTCGTTACTAAAAAGACTATATCTTTCTCAATATAAATCCTTTTTAACTTGTTAAAATTTTAACTAATTACTGGGAAGGTTTGGGTAGGAGATAATCTTACCTTAAAGACGTGTACAAGCCTCTGAAGATGATATGAAACGACCGCTTACCGCCAAACACCACAGATCTCACATTTCCTTCGATGTTCGCCTCACGAACTCTCCCAAAAACACAAGATTTAAAGCTAGGGTTTTAGAGAGGAGGGTAGGGGCTGCTAGGGTTTGGTATTCTGATGAAGATAGATCTTTTTTCGTACACCAACATGTTTTTATATAGCAACAAACCCGATTCAAAAAGCCCAAACCCGAAACCTATTAGAATCTGGAAACATCCCGTCAGTCTACGATTTTTTGGCTGTAACTTTCTCATACGAACTCGGAATAAGGTGATCTAAGATTTGTTGGAAAGCTCTTGAAGAGACCTACAACTTTGCTCTTTTATATTTTTCCAAATTTCAACTGTATCTATATGTAAAATGCATATACTTTTAACTGGTGGTTTTTCCCAGATTCAGGCCCGTGTACGTGTGCATGATATCACTTCTATATTCACATATATATATTGAATTGATCTCAAATCAATTCTTAGCATACTCAAATATTGATAAATATCATTTATCATAATATAACATATTTATTATTATTTATTATAAAATAAAAATAAAAATTTAAAATTTTAGGGTTTTACATTTTAATCTCTGTAAAATTGCCTAATTGATTTGTATTTGATGAAAGTATATAGGCAAATTCAGAAACTCTTCTTTTTCAGAAAATCAGAATGTTTTTCATTTGAAAAATTGCTCAAAAATCAAAGCTTATGGGTATGTAAGTCTCTACAATTTTTCTGAACAAATAACCTATTTATAGCCCTTGAAAAGACAAGTTTTTAAACTTTAAAAACGTTTAAAAACGGCTATAAACAGTCAGATATTCAAATATTGAAAAACTGGAAAACTGTCTTTGTAGTCGACTACTGTAGTCATTAGTCGACTATACTGAGTTCAGACAGATTCTGTGTTTTCGGAAAATTCTCTCAGTAGTCGACTATAATGATCATTAGTCGACTATACTGTAATTTGACAGAAACTTGAAAACTAAGATTTTCTTCAGTAGTCGACTACTGTTAACATTAGTCGACTATACTATAAACAGACAGAAACTTGTATTTGAGTTATATACAGGAGTAGTCGACTATTATCCTAATTAGTCGACTATTAAGATCAAATATTCAGAACTAATGAGTTTTTATAATTAAGTTTTAACTACTATTCTAATGGTTAACATAGGGGATTTCTATAGTTAACCAACACACTAAGCCTGTGTTAGTGTGTTCTAAAATTGAGTGTGTGTACGTGTGTGTGTGATCAAGGCTTGTACAAATATTCTAAGTAAAGAAAAAAATCAAATACATTATCTTTTGTTCTTCATTTTCTTCACTTCAAAATGCCTTGATATCCACTTGCACTTGTACATATTCTGATATTGAAATCTGCATATGAAAGTTAGTGCATACACATTGTATAAATTGTTATCATCAAAACACTATCATGGAGATATGATATTCAACATTCTCTCTGTACAAAACTAATAATTTTTTGTGTATAACCTCGTTTGTCTCCTTTGAGAGTCATTCGGGAAGAGTTGACGTCCTCCTTCGAGGGGATTGACACTATAAAATACATATCTTGTTCGATCAAGATATGTACTACGGCCAAAATTAGAGTTTTCCTCAACTCGTGGCTTTTTTCAAAGCCAAGGTCGCTGCTCAGTTATCGCGGCAGCGCGTGCTGTCACGACTAAGCACGACAGCAGATACTGCCGCGGTAACGCGCGGCAGTAAACACTACCGCGGCTAGTTAAAGCAGTGAGTCTTGCTCTTTTAACCTCTCCTTTGTCCAACTGTGTCCAATTTTATTTGCAGTCCACTTTCCTTTCGTCAATTTTTTTGATAGAGAAGATCCGGGTCAGAGCGGTATTCTTCACGCTTCCTTCAATGGTGATTTTCTGGTCAAGGAGGCCCGTCAGTTTAATGAGGGTTATGACGACAGCATCCCTAAGTTGATTTACGAGGGGAATCGTCGCACATTGCGCCAATTATTAACTGACTCTCCTTTAACATCTATTCGAGATTCGACTGAACCGCTAAGGAAGCCCGATTACTTGTTTGGGGACTCAGTTGAAGATCCAGATACTCTTTGCTGTGGTCCTGGGGCCTGGATGAATGAGTATAATGGGGATCTTCTGTTTCTTCCTTCGTTTCCTCGGCACTACTCGATCTTGCAACTAAGGAATTTAGCCGTTTCGAGGAAGATGTCTTGGCCTTTGACAGATGACCATGAACGCATCTATTGTGGGTTCATTGGTAGGGATATCAGTGCTCCTGGGTCTAGCGGTCGTCATACTATTCGTGGTCTTCACCCAGGGGTACTTGGACCAGATGGTGGACCTCACGACGAATTGATGATAAGGGCCAACACAGTAAAGAACCAACTTGCTCGTATTGGCAGAGAATTTCCCCTGAAGAAGTTCAGATGTTTCGGTTGGGTTCATTCTCTTACAGACAAATGGTGGTCTAGGATGACTAACTATGTGTTTAGTCATTGGGGTTAAGAGTTGGCTAATATCGGATTAGATATCCCAATTCGAGCTAGTATGTACGGTCTCCCGATAAGCGTGGATCATTTTCTTGCTCTATTCGAGTCTTATAACCTGGATACGAATACATTCCTCACCAAGTATAAGGAATTAGGGCTCCCGCTTCATGAGATGATGAAGGTCTCAGGATTACCAATAGGGAACACTCCGTACCAAAAATATTTTCCCACTAATCGTCAGCTTATGAGGATGAAGAGGGCTGGTTCTGTTGCGCCTGACATCCTTTCGGAATTAACCTGTCATTATCAGATGGCGATAGCAATGATTGAGGTAAAGAGCAAGAAAGCAGCTCAAGTCAGTCTAAAGCAATTTGCTAACTATTTATTCCAGAATCTTGAGAGTTCAACTGGCGAAGCAGTTTGTGAATCACCTACATTGACTCCTTCTAATGTCAACAAGCTGATTGCGAAGATCGATGCTCAATCCTACACCACCTGATCGTTCGAATATGGTTTTCCAAGTGGTACCAAATTCAGAACTTTCTTGTGGCAGGCTACGAAAAGGATGAAGCCTGAGACTCTTCTCACCGGCTATTTGGCGATTTGGTTAAAAAGATGTGTGGTACCTTATCAATCTTCAAATGCCCTTCCTCTCGAGGTTCTTTTTCCTGCCGTCCAACTAGTCGTCGGAGGCAGATTACCTTTACTATCGGCCATGACCGCTGACATTCATAGTGGCCTACGTAACTTAGCCAGAACTTTCACAAAGGTGGATGCCCATCCTTTGAGCAAGATTCCTATGTCACGGGTCGAACTGCCATACACGTATTTAATGGCGTGGCTGGTCCTCCACCGACCCGACATGATGTCAGCTCCGGACCATTCTGATCCTAAAATTCCTCTACTACAGCTCTTAGATGGATGTAAATGGTTGAGCCCCTCCCGACAATGGTCTGACATAGTGAGGCAGTTCAAGAACGCTAAGTGTTGGAGATTTTATACATGTTTTCCCCGATTTCCTGACGCACATAGTGACATGCTCATTGATGAGGAAATGCCTGGAGTTAGCAGGACTTCTCTCAACATGGGTAGCTTCCATTGGTTTATGAACATTCAGCCAGGCTACAATGTTTTTCGGTCGAGAAACATATGCAGAATCGAGCCTTACTTTCCTTGCCGATTTGCGCGACAATTCGGCTACGACCAACTATATGTTGGGAATCCCAACAAATGGCTAACGACCTATGGAGGCCTTATCGACAGAGTGCGAGCTTAGTTCTGGAATGTTGTCGGCTGTACAGAAGCTTGATTTAGCTTACCCGTTGCTGAACCCGAACTTCATACAACTTTTCTCTGCTGCGGATGGTTATTAGCCGCCAACATGCCCGTTGTGAAGAAGAAAATTTCTGAATTAGAAGCGGAAGCTGTAATCCACAGAGTTATACCTTCGAGGAGAGGAAAAGGGCCCGCTACTTCTTCCCAGAAAGGAAAACAGATAGCTGACTCAGAGGAGAGCGACGAATTTGAAACGTCTAGTGAGGATGATAAGACTGGAGATGAAGTAGAAGCTGACATTCCTCATTCTCCTGTAGCCCACAGAACTCGTCGAGCTTCTTCACCCCAATCACCCGGTGCTCCTTCCAAGGGTATTCAAATGAAGGAGAAGAATATTCCTTTATCATCTTCCAATAAGATGACCGTCAGATGGCCTATCTTGGAAGAAGAAGAAGAAGAAGAAGACGAGGATGTTCAGTCACTTATTCGCCAAAAAAGACCCTGATCTCCCATTTCTTCTGAAGCTCAACCTCAACCTCCTCACAGAGCTAAACTACGTACGAAGTTTCATCACGAGAGTTCTGAGGTTCCCAAAGATACTCGCGTATCGAAGAGGATTAAGAAGATTGCTCATCGACCGCGCAAGCTTCCCTCATTACTTGAAGAGGAATTTACCCAAGGCTTTCCAGTTGGCGTAGGAGGTGGAATTTCATTCTCCCTTTTTATTATCTCATATTTTTTATATAGAATCTTATTTATTCTTTTTCTGTAGCAGGTGAGCCGGAAGAAGAAGGAAAAATTATGCTTGAGCCTTCTTCTCCTAGTTTAATGGATGTTGATGGACCGAGCTTCACTCAACAAGTACACAGAGCGATGAGTGAGGAACCTATCGGTATGGACACCACCGCTCCTCCAGTTACCGAATCAACCTCGCCCACCACTGAGACAGGTACAAATGCTTTCTCATTTGGAGGGCACTTTCGAGAAATAAGTGAATCGGAACATGTTCCTCTTCTACTAACTTGTGCGCTTTATCTTCTTTTAGTTAAACTAAAGGAGGTGGGTGAGAGTAGTAGCGCTGTTGATCCCGCAACTATCATTGAAGGTAACCCTAGTTTTATTTACTTTGAATCTTTCATACTCTTATGTATGTACTGACGGGTCTTTCTGTTTAATAGATGTTCCTGCCAATGAGCCAGGAGACCAAGAAATTACTCATGATGTGGAGATTGGAGACTTCAATGAACATGATTTCAATCTCGATATTTCTACAGATGACAATGAGCGCATTTCCGATCTACTGTCAGATCAAGATCTGGCTGCTACCGCAGGACCAACTACTAGAGCTGGTTCTACTGAAGTAGTACATCAGAAGGTATGTATTTTTTCAAACTTAGGTTTTCAATTAACCTTTTGTTTCTTATTTTAATAATTAAATAAGAATTTTAGTCGTAGGACCAACCATTAAAGTTGATACGTCTACTATCATCAGTGTATCCGACCAACCTGAAGGCTTAGGTTTCCTGCTCTTGACAGGTCCCCCGGCTGACAACGAACCATCATCTATTGTTCCTCTGACTTCTGACACTGCCGAGACTGAGCTCGTTGCAATTTCTGATTCGTCTCCACTTGCTCGCGAAGCCAAAGTATCGAAGGCAAACGTGGAAGAGCAAATCACCACAACTACTACTCCACTTGGTACATCACGTCTTTAATGTGTTTTTATAATTTGATTCACGCCCTTGTAATTTTTATTCATCCTATCCCTTTTGTAGAATCTACTTCTAAGGGATTTATTGATCTGGATCCGAAGCCATCAGAAGCTGCAATTGAACAACCATCTGATGTGGTGAACCCACAGCCAAGCATTATTTCTGAACAAACTTCGGTTGCTGTGGAGCATGCCTCGATGTCGACAAGTCAAGGTAATCAATTAGCGGCGTTTCCCATTCGTTGCTATGTGTGAGCGTATATATATCTTACACTTATTTTATTTGTTCTCTTTGTAGCTCCTTTACCCTTGTCTGCACGTATTCAAGCTTTGTTAATGGATGAAGACCCGGACAAAGCTGTCATTTGCACTGATATCCAAAGTTTTTGTTACTTTTTTAAACACCATGGTTGATCAAATTATCCTTAAAGGCTCACCTTTTGAACATTTTAGGAGATCTCTCGATCGCCATGTATCAGGAATTAGAGAAATACGGATACGCTAAACTATCCGACTCGATCGAAGCTTACTTAGCCGACCTTAAACAAAACATTGAACATTTGCAGGATCTTCGTGTTAATGGCGCGCCATCTTATATCACCCCTCGAATGGACTTGAGATTGTAGGCATGGCGTGATTCTCATAAATCCGCTGAATCTGAACTTCAAAGGCTAAAAACCCGCATTAATCAACTCAGGGCGAGTGTTGCCAAGAAGACACAGATCAAGGTTGAACTGTATCGTGACTTAGAATCGAGTCGAACAGAGATAGCTCGGTTAGAAGAGCAACTTGTGAAAGCTAGGGATGCTTATGAAGTTTTGGAGTCCGATCTGGCGGAGGTGACTAAAGCTGAGGAGAATCTATTTTGGCAGCTGAATCTTCAAGACAAGATTTTTGCCGACAAGGAACAAGAAGTTGCCAGAATTCAAAGCGTTAATGAAGAAAGCTTTAAGGCTAACTTAGTACCTGAGCTCGAACTAGCCTATGTGATAGAGCTCTCCTAACTAGAAGACCAAATCCGTCATTATAAACTTTTGTAATTTTGAGAACATATTTTTTTTATGTAGTTTTGTTTGAATGCTTTGGTCAATATAGTGAACTCTTTTGTTCATTGAGATTTTATTATGATTACTCATTCTTGTTTAGAATAAATAACCATAATATTTATAGGATTTTTGGCAAATCCTCAGCCATCAACGGATTTGATATGCCTTTACCGACTACCGTTTGAATCGGGCTAGTATGTGAATTGTCTAAATCCTTTTTACATATAACGTTGGGCTAAAGGAATTAAACTCTTTTAGACTTTAAACTATAATACTGAATATGTAGGCTACATGTGTTAGATGTAGGCTTATCTCTACTAAGGGATCGAGATAACGTCCCCCATGCGTGAACAGCACGGATTTTAAAATGTGAATAGGTTACATTTTCTAAGCAGGAAAATGAACCCAAGGCTATAAAGAGAGAATTGGATATTCTATCTCTCAATCTCTTATTTGTTGGTAAAGGTAAACCCAGAATCGGAGAGGAATAATTTTATATTCCATCTCCTGGTCTCTTATTTGTTGGTAGAGATAAACCCAAAATCGGAGAGGAAGAATTTTATATTCTATCTCCTGGTCTCTTGTTTGTTGGTAGAGATAAGCCCCAAAATCGGAAAGAAAGAATTTCATATTCTATCTCCTGGTGCAAAAGAAAACTCAAAGTGGGATCTCCACTTAGAGAATTTGGACTAGTTTGAATAATCCTGACTGTCATAAGGTTTGATTAGCCAATTCAAAAGTAGACCTCTTGTTCGTGAAATGAATCGAAAGGAGATTTTGATTGTGGTCCTAACTGTAGTAAGGTTTGACCAGGTGGGAGTTTGAGGACGATCCTAATTGTTTACCAATTTGATCGTTCGATTCGTGGACCTCTTGTTCATGGAAGGAATCAAGAGGGGATTTTGATTTTGGTCCTAACTGTAGTAAGGTTTGACCAGGTAGGTAACAGGAATGGGGTACAAATAACAATGGGTTTGTTGATTTGTACAAATTACTCAGTGAGAATTTTTTTGATGTCAAATACAAGAATTTGACATGAAGTGATTCGGCGACTGATATGGACCGCTAACTTGAAGAAAAAAAAATTTGAACATTGTTTCATAACTTAAACATTCGGAATGTTAGAACGCAGATACAATGGGAGTTTGAAAGATTTTAATTCATGACAAATTTCGGTGGACTTTCCGTCGATCAATTTGATCGATGAGGGGTTTTGTGAGAAAAGATCAACTGTATCCTATCATTGAATCTCATCTCAACAAAAGCTGTAGAAGAATCTTAATTATTTTATAATAATTAAGATTGGATTATTCAAATGATCAGTTTCTTATTTAGAACAATCAAATGATCTCGGGTTATCCCGAAATATCCTATACAAGATTCTCTAGGAACTTCCCGTTTTGCATAGGTTATCCTGAACATATTACGGATAATACTTTTTCAGGAACTTCCCATTTATTGGCATCATTAATTTGTTACCATCCTAGGTAATCAGGCGATACGTACCGTTTGAATAGACTGTTTCTATTACAAACGGCCCTTCCCATTTGGGTTGGAATTTTCCTTTCTTCTTAGAATTGAGAATCATAGGCCTTCGAACGGCAAGAACCAGATCTCCTTCTTTAAAACTTCGTCGTGACCTTTTTATCGTAAGCCCGAAAAATTCTAGCCTGATAAAACTCGATTTGTTATTGAGCTTCCAAGCGTTTTTCATCTAACATCTCTAATTCTTCGAGACGTTTCTGGTGATTTTCTTCTGTCGTCATTCCTGTTGCGAGAGCGATGCGAAGAGAGAGAATTTGTATTTCTAAAGGCAGGACAGCTTCGCATCCATATGTTAAAGAGTATGGAGTTGTTCCCGTTGGCGTGCGGACAGTTGTACGATAAGCCCACATGGCCTCGCCGAGCTTGTCGTCCTAATCTCGTTTATTGGTTTTCACAAGTTTTACCAAGATCTTGATAATAGTCTTGTTAAAAACTTCGGCTAATCCGTTAGCTGTAGGATTATAAGCAGTTGATGAAACGTCCTTAATCCTAAATTTGCCGCAAAATTTGACAAATACGTTGCTAACGAATTGAGGACCATTATCGTGCACTATTCGCCTTGGGACACCATACCGATATATGATATGGTGTTTAATGAATTTGATCACATCACTTGTCTTTACTTCTTTAAGTGGAACTGCTTCTGCCCATTTTGAGAAGTAATCGGTGATTGCCAGAATGTAACGGTCCCCTTTAACCGAAGGCAGAAAAATAGGACCCACTATGTCCATTCCCCATGTTTCAAATGGCCATGATGTCGCCGATGGGTGTAAATGTTCAGGAGGCTGGTGCATATAATTTGCATCTAATTGACATACTTGACATCGTCGGGCGTAGTCAACTGTATTCTTTACCATAGTTGGCCAATAATATCCTATTCTCCTAAGTCGATCGCAGAGTTTAGGACCAGGCTGATGCGCACCGCATGTCCCATCATGCGCCTCTTTAAGAGCTTCTTCCGCTTCTCTATTAGATAGGCAACGGAGTAATAAACCGTCATACGAATGTCGATACAACATTTGTGTCGTAGCATTGTAATAAAACCTTGGTGCTCTTTGCCGAATCGAATCCCTTTCTTTTACATCTTCAGGTAAAATACCATGTAAGACATAATCGATGATAGGAAAACACCAATCTCGAGCTTCTGGTTCAACTCTTGTTGAGTGTGTGTAGGTGTAAATTTTGATCTTCTGAAAACGGGGGATTTCGTTTGTATTGATAAGAATGGCTTATTACAAACTAATCAATCGAAATAACAACAGAAGCAGAGGGAATGCCCTCCTTGTTTAATGTGGGGACTTTCGGTAGCTACAGGATGCTTCGCTCGATGCTCGCGCCGAGTCTGCTTCCCTTGGACGGTTTGACCGAGGTTGCTGGAAAGCTTCAGTACTTAGTAGAAGCTCGGGTCGATGGAGTTCGAATCTTCTAGTTCGCCGGCGATCGGGGCTCAGAACTAGGATATGGTGCTACAGTGCAAGAATTATGCAGAGAGCTTATCGTTGATCCTTTTCCGAAGTTTTCGACCTCTTTTCCCACCTCCTTTTCAACCTCCCTTCCCACCTCCTTTTCGACCTCTCCTCAAAGATTGCTGGAAGAGGCTCTTAAATGGAAGGGAGACAGCTTGGCTGCTCCTTGAATTATGGGATATGACCATATACTGTTCAGAGATATCCTGTTGTTCACTTGTACCATGAGCAGTCATTCGAGGAGCCGTGTTTTACATCACGTCACGTAGGAGTGGGAAAGCCCCTCCTCGTATGTGTGACAGCGGCTGCCAGATACTCGAGTGGATCTGGCTAACTCACCGAGCGCCAGCGGCTCTCGCCCTTCGCTTGGACAAGTGAGGTAAGCTGCATTTAGGAGGGTGCAGGCTGCTTTGGTGCCTGTTCGCTCACTTGTACTGTGGGCAGTCATCTAACGGGCCTGGAGCACTGTGTCCCCTCCCTACGCCTCAATAGAAGCGGGAGAATGGGTGCCAAGTACTCGAGTGGGTTTGGACAGCTTGCCGAATGCCAGCGGACTCAGCTCCTGACTCTGACGGGCGATGTGAACCGCATTTATGAGCGTGCAGGTTACTCTGGCGCCTGTCCGCTCACTTGTATCATGGGCGGCCATCTGACGGGCCTGGAGTACTGTGCTCCCTCCCCTTACATCACGAGAAGTGGGGAAGGCTTGTCCCCGAAAACTCGGCTCTCGACTCGCGTGGGCGAATTTGAACCCATGCAGGCGGATCCGGATAACTTTGGCTCATGAGGGCGAATTCACTTTACCGGCGAGTCTATGTAACTTGGCGCATGAGGGCGAATATGGGGCCCATACGTCAGCGAGCCCATGCCGTGGTCGCGGTCCATCCTTCACCCAAGTGGGTGGTTTCGATTCGTGGGCGGATTCATGTACCAATTCGCAGCGGTAATTTTTACCATCTATAAGACCCCCTTCAAAGTTTTCAGACCTAAACCGGCTTACGTGTGGTCTAGAATACTTTGAACAAAGAAGTTCTTGGCTGACCAAGTGCATTTGGTTTCTTTTAGGATTTTTACCAAACCCTCAGCTATCAACGGGTTCGATTTGCCTTTAACAATTACCGTTTGAATCGGGCTAGCCATACTATTCCCCTCAGTATGATGAGTTATTGAGTAGTTTTTCTTAGGCTTAATGCTAAGATTTCCACTCTGACCCTTAGCCGCCTGGGGCGCGGGTTTAAACAAGGTCACCTCGTTAGTTTCAAAGCTTTGGACAAGTCGCCTGTTTCTAAAGGCGAATGAGACATTCAGGCGAAGTTAGGCTTCGAAGGCAAAACTTCACTCGACTTGCGGATTTTATTCGAGTTTTCACCAATGAGACCTTACCTTTGGGCGAAACTAGGTTCAGCGTGAGTAAACCACGTGTCTGCTGGTGGGGCTTCGTGCTTTTCCAGCTAAGGCGGCGTGGTTCCGTCATGTCGCGTTCATTGTGATTCGACAATTTGACGTCAGCTTCATGCGCCTCGTTCGAATCGTGGCCGTGGTTTTCGAACTCAACCGCTAGATACAGCCGTCGATTTCGGTTCGGGTTTCGGGTTACGACCGGCTTGTTTCCCGTTTCGACGGTTCCTTCGACATACTGAGGCGATCTGGGCCATTGATTTCGATCGTGGTCACATCTCTTGTCCGTTAGGGTTTCGCCTTTCGGGGGCGATCATGGCCACGTAAGCAACTCTACCTTTAAATAAGCTATTTTCTTCCTTTGAGAGTTACCGTGCTCAGGAATCTTGAAAATTTTCTAAAGAGAGAGTTCCCGCTTTATCCTTCAATGGTGCCGAAATCCAAGAAGTGTGTTGCGAAAGGAAAAGGCCCTGGACGCTATTCCGACCGTCTCTCCGCCGAAGTGCCCGTCAGCATGCCGGAGCCGCGCTTGGGTAAGTCAAGAGGTTCTTCTGATGACCTCACGTCGGTTATAAACGTTGGGTTGGGGGAATGAGCATCATTCGTCTCCCTTGGTAGAACCTATCGTCTTTTGGCATTTTCCCTGGTAAAAATCACCCTTTTTAGGGGGATTTTTACATCTATTTGTAGAAGATGACTTCCGCCTTTACAGGCGAAATTGGCCATTGTTGGGTGAAGGCGAACTCGTTTTCTTGTCTGGCGAGTTCGACTTCTATCTGATAAGGGCGAATATAGTCTGCATAAACATATCTCGTCTTTGTTAGGCGGATTTGTCCCTATGGCGGATTTCGACCTGATTCTTTGGTTCTTTCTTGCAGCGACCTTTTCTGACGAGGCTCTTCCGAAGAGCGTGGCCATCGGCCTCGCCAGGGGCACAGGCTATACGGTGCCTCTCCGATTTCCTTCTTTGGATCCGGAGCCCTCGTTCGCCGCTGATAAGCCACACGGCCTGATAAAGAGGGTTACGGATGGCCATCACCTGACATTACGCGAGCTGACGACCGATGCGATGCTGACAGCCGACGCTAGGACGGAGCTACCGAAGCCTCAGTTTTTGTTCGGCGATGCTATGACTGACCCTTCCGTTCTGTTGATCAAGGAGAGCAGGTGGCTCCGCATAGTGGAAGGGACTCACTATTACCTTCCCAGCATGCCGAGAGGGTTCTCGATCGTCGAGCTACGGTCTCTCGTGGTCCCCAGAGCAATGAACTGGGATTTGACCCTAACTCAGGACGGGATCACTTGTGGTGTCTTTACATGCTCCACGGCTGGGTACGGGGTGGAGAGCTCTTGCAAGCGCGTGACGGGTCTGTGCCCTGGCCTACCATTCAATGAGCTGCCTGCAGGGGAGACAACAGCGGTCGCGGAGACTTTTCGTCATTGCTTCTTCCAGGCTGGTGGGAGATTTCCCCCAAAGGACTTCAGAGCCCCGGGGTGGGTATATTCCACGCCTGGCAGCGACACTTGGTGGTCTAAGATCACCGACTACGTCCTGTCTGAGAATTCTGATCTCAAGAATTCGGAGCTATATGTGGCTATTCAAGCCACTCGGCATGGTTTGAGGATTAACGCTTCTCAGTTCCACAGCATCCTGGAACTGTATTGTGCGGAAAGTGGCACTTTCTTTACTCCCAACGGTGAACTTGGCATAACCCTCCACGAGATGTACGACGTGTCAGGGCTGCCTCTGGGAGACTTCTCCTATGAGGAGTACGTCCTAGGCCAAGACGAGATTGACCAGCTTTCAGACCGTTCCCCCTTGGTGGTTGAGACTCTGTGGGAGTTGCTCTGTCACTACCACATCTACCTTAACACTTAGGGTCGGTGGATCACAAGGGGAAGAAGAAGAGGGCTTCGGGGATCAGCCACAAGAACTGGGCTGATTACCTGTTCCCGGAGAATGATGTCAAAGGAAAGCCTGCTCTTCCGCTGGGTGAGTGTGACCAGTCTGAAGTGGAGAGGAGGACAGCCGAAGGGGGAAGCATCGTGACTCTTGAGCGTGATGAGGGTGGATTTAGGTCCGGCATGGTCTTTCACTTATTTCACCATCAGGCCAAGTCCCCTATATCTGGGAAAGCCTTGTTCGCGGGTTCCTTATGTTATGGTTAAAAAGGTGCGTAGTCCCCACTCACTCTTTCGAGGCGCTTCCGGTGAAGGTCGTGTATCCTACGGTCTGCTTAGCTCACGGGAAGTCCTACTCCTTGGTGTAGGCGATGGTGGCATGTATCCACCGGGGGCTCCACACATTGACGGCCTAATTCTGCCGTGTGTCGATTGTTGACGAGGGGGAAGGGGAGATCGTCAGAACCCCTAACCCTAGAGTGGGGCTACCGTACACTTACTTGATGGCGTGGTTCGTCTACCACTGTGAGTGTCTGATGAGCGCTCCCGCGACTCTTCAGGGAGAAGGGTTCGTCCCGTTCGTCCGACGTCTGGAGAGGTGCTATTGGAAGTGTAGGGACATTCCCGATATGCAGAAGACGTTCTCCCATTTTGGCTATTATAATTTTTGTCGGTTCTTCCCCTACTTTAGCGGAGGAGGATACGGAAAGTCTCTTAGGGACGTGCCGACGGCGGACCATCACACCGTTCTTCCTTGTAGCGCTTTTCGATGACTGGTGAATATTAGACCGGGGTATCACATCTTGCGAACCGGTTCTACGTGCTACCTTGAGCCGTACATCCCTTGCAGGTTTGCCCGCCAGTTCGGGTATGACCAGCTGTATGTGGGAAACATCAATCCCCACTTGCACTTCGAAGGAGGGCTAGTGGATGGAGCTCGGGGATAGTTCTAGACTCATGCTGGCGGTACTCATGCCCGCTTTGAGCTACCGACGAAGGATCGTAATCTGCACCACACGCTCCTGTACTGCCGGTGGTATCGGGGCGCCAGCGCCAACCCTGACGGCTTCTGTTTTCAGAGTTCCTGTTTGACGGAACACGAACGTCGTCCCCGGGGAGCGTCTCGTCCGTCGAGGCGGAGGGGGCGTCAAACCGCCAAAGAGTGGTTCTCGGAGGATCCTTCCGAAGACCCCGAGGGTTCTGATGTGGGTATGGATGAATCTGAGGTGCCCGAGACACGAGCTCCTTCTCCTAGTCTTCCGTCGGATCCCCAAAGTGAGCGGAGGGAGCCTGTCGAGTTAACTCGAGCGGGCGAGCGTCTGAAGCAAGCTCGGAGCGCGATCACTGGGCGGATGGGGATGCCCCTCCTATCTCCGAGCAGTTCGCTGCTCTCTAAGCGACAGCGGGAGACGGCGGCCGAAGGCTCCGGAGCAGAAATGGCCAAGAAGGCCCGTTGTGAGGGGATGGTCGAGACTACTCCTCTTATCGTGTCGGAGGCAGTTCCGACGATCCCGAAGGATACCTCTCAGCCTGGTGTGAGGCCACAGGCGGGGGCTTCGACGACTCCTACGTCCGCACCAGGAGGTAACTTTTTAGTGTGGTACTCCCATGCACGAAGTCGGATCCGCACCCTCTGACGCTTATATTGAATCCGTGTAGGTGCAATTGAGAGAGTGATCTCCATTCCTTCTGACGAAGAGGAGGGGAGTGGAGACAAAGGAGAAATCGGTGGTTCAGGTAAGCGTAGGCCTTAGCGTTGTTGATCCTTCTGTGCCAGGGGGTGTTTGTTAATGTTCTCCTTATATTTGCAGTCGACCCCTCTCGTGAAGCTACTGGCAAAGAAGATCCCCCCTCTTGGGCGGGTCATTTGGGTGAATCAGAGGCGGATGACGATGTCTCGATTCATGAGGCGCTATCAAGCGAGGAGGAGGCGTCGGCTCATGCAGACGTGTCAGGCCAACAAGGGGAAACCTCCACCCTCGAGGAAGCGCTGATTGGGGGTGGACCCTCAGCGCAAGAGTCTCCGATCCAAAGGGGGACTCCTACTCGGTTGGCTACCACTTCCTCGTCTGTGGTGGCTATTGATGTCGCGGCCGCTACTCTGATGGTGTTGGCAGTCACACCGGCTTTGGCGGCGCCAATCGCTGCTTCTGCGGTTATAACTACGGGTATTTCAATCGTAACTTCATCTTCGGTAGAGGAGACCGCCCTCTCTCCCTTGGAACGTTCGCGGAAAAGGAAGGTGGCACAAGCCCTGATTAACTTCCAAGACACTTTAGCTGACTGCGTCAAGCTTGCCTTGGAGGAGAGTTGTCCCTTTGAGGAGTTTAAGGAGGACCTCGATCATGACATGTTCTTCTTAATCAAGAGGCTTGGCGCCACCACGGCGATGCCGCACTTTCAGCGTTTGAAAGCAGTGGAGGAGGTTGTTCAACAGTTGCTTGCCCTTCGCGCGAAGAGTTTCGCAATTGTTGATCTCGCATCCGGCGAAGTTCGAGCAGCAGTGGAAGACCGCGATCACCGTCTGAATGAGACCATGTCACTGGAGACAAGGTTGTCAGTAGAGTTGGAGCAGGACGAGGCTGAGGATGCACGAGTGGCCCATGAGCAACAGACGACCGATAACCGCCTTTCTCGCCTATCCTCCGAGATAGAGAAGCTGAAGCAAGTTATAGCTAATGCACAGGCCTCCTTGGCCATTCAAGAGAAGGCTCGTGAGCAGGTGGCCAAGGAGTTGGAGGATATTGAGTCTCGTCGACAATTGGTCGCCGATCCGTTGAGGAGAAGGATCAAGCCCTCAAGGAGGCCAAAGATACCGTGCAAGACTTGGTCTCACGCACCGAGGAAGATCTTCGTCGGGAGATCCTGAGGAAGCTCGAGCTTCACCATGCTAAGGAGATTCATGAGGCAGAACGGTTAAGAGCTTTGTAACTTGCCTTTGATTCCCCGTTGTAATAGGATTTCCTTTTTTATGAATGAAATTATCCTTTTGTTTCTGGCTATTATCACTTGTGTGCGTACTCCATTTTTTTAACATGCGCTAGTCGGCGTTTGGCCGCAAGAAACTCTTATTGGCGGATTTCAGTTATAAGCTCGTCTCGCCTACAGGCGGATTTTATCCGCGAGCGAATTCGCGGGAGTCATAATGACGAATTCGGCTGCGGGCGGGCTCCGCTTTTAGCGGGTCACGTGTTAACCCACGTGCACGTCAGTTATGGAGACGTGGGCACGTCACTTCGCATTAAATGCGGTGCAGTGGGTCTCTTCGTCCTCCACGCCCGATTCGGGCTGTTGGCTGGGGATCGTGCCCAGAAACCGCCGAATCCTAGCCGTTCATACGGGATCCAAGTTGTTCAGCCTTACCCTCGACTGTTTGGGCCTGAAAGGTCTAATCGAACCGTGGATAACCGCTTAGACTTAGAGTATTTAGTACCCCTTCCCTTTGTTAAGAGAGGCCGCAGTTTCCTTGTCACTTTCTTCCAAGTTTCCTTTTCGTTGCGTTCTCAGGATGGCACGGAAGGTGAAGAGGGTTACTTCGAAGAAGAGGAATGAGGCGTCTTCTTCGGGTGCTGCTGAAGCCGCCGCCGCCGAAGGTATCTCTTTACCTTAATCTCTATTCAGGCGCGGGTTGGGTAGGTATTTCTCGTCTGACCCCTTTCTGTGTTATCGTTGTGTTTCACAGCCCATGAAGAGGTGCCACCTTCCGAAGAACACGCGGCTGAGCCCATTTTGATTTTCGACAATGAATCCGAGGGTACCATAACTTCCCCTACCTCAAGCCCCGCCGCTCAAACTGGAGCCGAACCTTGTCTCGAGGTTCTGCCCATCGCAGCACTTGCTCCGGGGTCAAGAGCCTGTCTCTTCGAGTTCATTATCCTTGCAGGCTCACATCGAAGAATTTGAGAATGCTGTGAAGCAGGTGATTTCCCTTGTCAGTCTCGGCATGGGAAGTTATGATGGCTTCAGGCAGTCTCTCCTGGACCGCATGGCTGACTTTAGGCGACTGGGTGAAAACCGGCTCGCCACGTGTTGCATGCAGAGGCTTCGCCTTTTGGAGTCACGCTTGATGAGGCTAGAAATCTTGATGCGTGAAGGTCCAGAAGTCGACGTGGATTCCTTCCTGTCCCAAATTCGACGTCGTGAGGCCTGGGAGCAGGAGGTCTGCTCTTGAGAAATAGAGGTTCTGGAATCCACCGTCGCCTTCTGGGTGAGTCAGTAGCATTCACTGGAAAAGCACGTAAGCGAACTCACTTCTACCGTACTCCGCTTAAAAGCCGAGCTAGATCAGGCGGAGGCGGCTCTGAAGGAATTCCAGTCCAAGAGCGTTAAGGTTGGCAAGACTACCGAAGTGGAGGCTCGAAGCCTCGAAGCCTTGAGCCAGGAGGATGCCGCCGCCAGATCAAGTTTTGAGGACCGAGCTCGGAAGGAGGCTGAAGACAAGGCTAGGGAGGACCATGCAAGAAAGGTAGCCGAAGTTAAGGCAGAGCTCGCATCCTTTACTCTGTTGGACTAGGTCCTCTTGACCGAAACTGTGTTAAGACATTTTAGTTTCATTTGCTTTTGACATCGTGTTATGACTCGTTTGATTGTGGAGTCATAACTTTGTTCAAATGTACTATTTTAAAAGTACTTAATGAACTTCGTATTTTCTCATTGCGCACATATCTTTTTAATATGCCGCCATCCAGTGTTTTGCTCGTAAAACCGCTGACAATTCCGTGTCGTAGGCGAAGCCCCTCGCGCGATGGCGAGTTAGTGTCGATGGCTATACCCAAACACTGGTGAAGCTCGAAGGAAGGCGAAACGCCCATGCTGGCGAATTCGCGTTGAAAGCTAAGCTCGACTGCTGGCGAGTTTGCATGGAAGACCAAACTCGACTTGCTGGTGAATTTACGCTGTAAGAAAAACTCGTAGGATGGCGAGTTTGTGTTGAAGACCAGACTTGGCTTCTGGCGAGACTAAGCTGCAAGCGGAACTTGTGGAGAGGCGAGTTTGCGTAGAAGTCCAAACTCGGCTGCTGGTGGATTTACCCTGCTAGCAAAATTCACGTTATGACGAATTCGTCCCACAGTGGAAGACTCAAATGCGGGCGAAACTCATGCCACGGGTCTGCCCGTGGGCCCAAATGTTTGCCAGCTAAGGCTCTGTTAATACTCATTAATGGTGACAGGACGCTTCGTTTCTCGTGCTCAATCTGATCGGTCGGTTTGGGGTCCCGAGAGAAATGGCCTTTATTTATTAGCATTGAGCTCGAAGCGTCGCAAGACGTTTGAGCCGTTCGATTGTTTGGGCTAACAAATCTCAGTCATTGGTTCCTCGACTATATATGATGCGCCCGCCGTCTTTTCAGCAAAGTTCTCGCATCTTCGAATCAATTCGCAAACGAGAACTGCTGCGGAAACCCTTCTCAATCCATGGCCTCTTCGTCCGACCGTAGTTCCTCCGAAGGCGTTGGCTCCTCTGCCACCGTCGTCGATGTCGATGTGCCGCCGGTTTCTCCCGTGAGCTCGACTCAGGGGTCGTCTGCACCAGACCCCACGTCTCACCCTGCGTTCGAGATCCTCCGGCGGTTGGAGGGTCTGGTGCATCGAACCGTCATTGTCGTCGGCAAGGGCGCCGGGAGATATTACGACGCGCTTCCTCTCGTGGAGGCGGGTCTAGGGGCGGTCTACCGTGTGGGAGGTTCCTCGCTCGTACGGTGATGTGAGCAGGAGCTCGGCCGCGTAGAGGGGTGGATGTACCGCCTCGAGGACCTGGCGCATGACGATGCTTCGGATGCGCCACCGTCCCTCTCAATGCGCTTCATGCTAGAGCGCGAAGAGCGGGCGAAACGGATCCAAGCAAAGGAGGCCGAGCTCAAGCGCCTGCGTAAACAGCACCAGGCGGTGTTGGCTAAGATGGACGCTTACATGGACACCGTCTTCTTCAAAGATGCTGGGTCCCCTCGCGGCGAGTCAAGGCTGCGAAAGCTCGAGCGGGAAAATAGGGAGATCTGCCAAGCTGTCGGAGAGGTGGATCGGGCACTTTAACTCCTTCACCAGGAGGAAGAGGATGGTGAGGCTGCTCTCGCTAAGCTATGGCGGAAGCAAGAGGAGGCGGCGAAGGCCCAGCGTACGGCGAATCTTTCGGCGGTCAAGGCCAAGATCGCCGCCTTCAGCCTACTAAAGCTCCTCTAGTGCCTACTTTGGTCAAGCGCTTCTTTTTTTCCTTTTTTTTTTATAACTCAGTTGATGCCGGCTACATCATGACTAAAAACTTATGCATGTAAATTTTGGCCCGTAATGGCCTTTTGTTTTGCTTATCCTCTGTCTCGCACGCACAGTTTCTTTTTCTTTTCTATTTTCTGGTGTTGGTATGCATTCAACTTGTGTTTTATCTTCAGGTTGAACTCACCTGTACTGTTTAGCACTCGAGTTGAGCTACTCACGCTATCTCTGGCGAATCCTTGACCAACCTATTTTGGACTTGGTCGCTAGGTCCTTTCTCTGCTATTGGCCGTTCGCGACGTGGGGTCGGGTTAACCCCGACTTTCGCGTTGCAGCTCAAGTAGGGCCGAGAGGGTAACACTTAGCCTGAGACTAGGAATGCTTGCTTGTGCATACGACCAACCGATGACCCTAATCTTTGACTCGCCACTCGGCGAGTTGTTGTTCGGAGGAACCGTCGGGCGTGACGCCTGTCAAGCCGCCCTTGATAATTGTCGCCGTCCGTGAGGGCGACGACATAGGCGATAATTGAATCGTTCAGGGATGTAGGAATGTAACGATCGATTGTTGTAGGAGCCATCGCGTGGTAGGCTACTACCCATCAATTATCCTAAGGGAATGTTAGGATATCTGGAATAGGCCAAGTAGTTTAGGGACGTAGGAGTGTGACTATCGACCGAAGTAATAACACGTCGCATGGTAAGTTATTACTTAGGCTGTGTTATTCGTAGGAATAACGGCGCCGGTCATCAGAGGTAATCATTAACTTGATGAAGTTTTGTTGCGATCGGAGCAACTATGAGGCCTTATCATCCCATTGAGAGAGATTGATAAGCTGATTTGGTTAGAGGTGATAGTTAATATAGCCGAATAATCTGCCGCAATGTGAGCGACTTTGGTGGACTCGCCATCCTATTAGGGAGGATTGGCGAGTTGATTTTCGCCAGAGGTTAGGTGTTAACATGGCAGTGGGGGTTTGTTACGACTTGAGCAACTTTGTGTCCGCCGCGATGTGAGCGACCTTAGTGGATTCGCCACCCTATTGGGGAGGATTGGCGAGTTGACTTTCGCTAGAGGTTTGGCGTCATCGTGGCGGAATTAGCCTGGTCCCGCTCATAAGGAAGTTGGACCAAGGGGCGACCCAGGTCACGCCTTAGGAGCACTGTTGGCGGTGACTCATATGGCGTCTTCTGCCAGAGCGGACGAAGTAGGGACAGTTTAGCCTCGTGTACTAGTTGGAGGGAGTAAGGACCCGTTTAGACTCCTGCACTCGTGGGAGTCTGAAGAAGAACTAAGGGTAGTACTTTTTCAAGTATTTGCCATTGATGGGCATCATGATCTTGTCGCCGTTTGGCTTGATAAGGCGGTAAGCCCCATTCGAATAGACTGTCTCTACTATGAATGGCCCTTCCCATTTGGATTGAAATTTGCCTTTCTTCTTGGAGGTGAGGATCATTGGTCGGCGAACGGCGGGCACCAGTTCTCCCTCCTTGAAGGCCCGGCGCTTGACTTTCTTGTCAAATGCTTTGGCCATTCGGGCTTGATAGAACTCAATGTGTTGTTGAGCTTCTAGTCGTTTGTCGTCCAACGCTTCGAGCTCGGCGAGTCGTCGTTGGTGGTTATCCTCCACCGTCATCCCCGTTGCCAGGGCGACGCAGAGGGATGGAATTTGAATTTCTAATGACAACACGACCTCACAGACATATACCAATGAGTAGGGCGTGTGGCCAGTCGGTGTGTGAACCGTTGTGCGATATGCCCACAAGCTTTCGCCAAGTTTTTCATTCCAATCGTGTTTGCTAGTGGAAGTTAACTTGATCAAGATCTTGATAATTGTTTTGTTGAAGGCTTCGGCTAGACCATTCGCCGAAGGATTGTAGGCCGTGGAGGAGAGGTTCTGTATTCGGAACTTATCACAGAACCTGGTGAATGCATAGCTAACGAACTGTGTACCGTTATCATGGATGATACGCCGAGGTACGCCGTATCGGTATATGACATGGTGCTTGATGAACTTAATCACGTCATTAGTCTTGACCTCTCTCAAGGGGATGGCTTCGGCCCACTTAGAGAAGTAGTCGGTGATCGTGAGGATGAAGCGATGACCTCTTGCCGACGGCGAGGATATTGGTCTGACTATGTCCATCCCCCATGGTTCGAAGGGCCATGAAGCCTTTGTCGGGTGCAGGTCTTCGGGCGGCTGGTGCATGTAATTGGTGTGGATCTGGCACTCGTGGCAGCGCTTTGCGTAAACGACCGCGTCGTGAACCATTCCGGGCCAGAAGTAGCCTATCCTTCGCAAGAGATCCCAAAGTTTGGGTCCATGCTGGTGAGCTTCGTAAACGCCATCGTAGGCTTCGCGCAGATCTTCTTGGGCCTCTGCTCCCGACAGGCATCGAAGTAACAAACCGTCGTACGACTTTCGATACAACATCTTGGTGGTCGAATCGTAGTAGAATCTCATAGCACGTCGCCGGACAGATTCTCGCTCCCTTGCGTCTTCAGGCAATATGCCATACAGGACGTAATCGATGATTGGGAGACGCCAATCTTTTAGATCAGATTGATCCGAGATCTGATGGGTGGCGTTCGCTTCTGGGACGTCTTTTAGTCGAAAGAGCCTTCTGCTCACCACTGTGACCCATTGGGTCATCTCTAATGGCTGGGCCAGGTTAACCGCCAAGGAGGCAAGGGCGTCCGCATGTGTGTTCTTGGATCATAGCACGTGCTCAATGCGAAAACTCTTGAATGACTCCACTAGCTTGATAGCCGCTTTGTGGAGTGGGATTAGATCGTCGTTCCTAACTTCGTACTCACCGGTCATCTGCTTGACGATGAGTTGGGAGTCGCCGTAAGCCTCGAGATGTTTTATCCCTAGCTCTTTTGCCAACTCGAGCCCGATGAGTAACGCGTTGTACTCAGCCACATTGTTGGTGCATGGCTCTATCAAAGAAAAGGCTTGGGGCAACACGTGACTGTGTGGAGAAGTTAGGACTACCCCCACTCCTGCAATAATGTAGCCGTTCACGCCTACGCGAGACGCGCCGTCGAAGAACATCTGCCACACTTCCGGTAATGAGGTTACATTGGCTTCGGGCGGTTCATCTGGCAAATCTTCAAACAGGTCAGTCTTCACCCCCAGGCGCCAGTTTAGCGCCACGGGTTGTGTCATGAAGACCCGGATAGGGTTTATCCGGGAGATGACATGGATTGTCTGGCCGACCAAGTAGTGCCGCATCTTTTGGATGGCGAACACTAAGGCCAAACATTCCTTTTCGACCATCGGGTACCGTTGTTCGACGCCTTGCAGGGTTCTACTTAGGTAGTAGATGCCTTGCTCATGGCCCGCGTCGTTATTTTGTGCCAAGAGGGCGCCTAGAGAATGCTCCATAGCCCGTATATAGATGAGGAATGGCTTTCCCAAGATCAGCGCCGTAAGGACGGGTGGGTTCGAGAGATAAGCTTTGATCTCCTCAAAGGCCCACTGGCAAGGCTCGTCCCACACGAAGGAGGTACATTTCTTCATAAGCTTGGAGAACGGCTGACATTTGCCCGAAAGATTTGAGATGAATCTTCGGATGTAGGCCAATCGTCCCTGAAGACCTCTTAATTCTTTGAGGTTCCGGGGCGGTTAAAGCTCTTGAATGGCTCGCACCTTATCTGGGTCGATTCAGATCCCTTTCGTTGTGATGACGAAACCGAGGAATTTACCACTAGACATTCCTAGGAATGATTTCGTAGGATTCATCTTGAGCTGGTGAGTCCTCATGAGTTCGAACATCGTCCTCAAATCTTGGAGGTGGTCGTCTTTGCGGCGACTCTTCACGACCAGGTCGTCTACATAGCACTCTACCGTTTTTCACAGGTGCTCTCGAAAGATCATGCTCATGGCGCGTTGATAGGTTGTGCCGGCATTCTTGAGCCCGAAGGGCATGACTGTGTAGCAGTATACCCCCATGGGAGTTCGGAATGAAGTGTGTTTCTCATCCTCGGGGTGCATTTTGATTTGATTGTACCCTAAGAAACCATCCATGAAGGACATCCTCTCAAATCCGCACGTGTTATCGATGATGACATCCGTGATGGGCAAAGGAAATTCGTCCTTAGAGCATGCGGCATTAAGGTCTCTGAAGTCGATGCAGATGCGGATCTTACCGTTTTCCTTTAGGACCAGAACAATATTGGCCACCCAGTCGGGGTGCTGTTCCTCTCTGATGAAACCGGATTTGATGAGTTTCTTCACTTCGGCCTCGATCACCTCCATAATCTGAGGGTGAAACCGCCTCTGCTGTTGCTTGACTGGCATGGCGTCTGAGCTGATGTTGAGGCGATGCGTGGCGACCCGCGGATCCAAGCCGGGCATGTCCTTGTAATTCCATGCGAAGACGTCAATGTATTCCCGTATGAGGGCAATGAGATCTTCTTTTTCTTGAGGAGGTAGACTACCACTGATGAATATGGGCTTGGGATTCGCGTCAGTGCCCATGTTCACCTGGAGGATTTCGTCTTCGGTTGGTGGTTCCCGTTGCTCGAAGCGACTGTTCCACTGAGCGTTAACGTGGCGATCCCACGTCTCGTCATAAAGTGGGACTTGTCCATCCTCCGCCATTTCGACGGGATCAATCGCAGCCATGTTAACCATAAGGTTATCGAATAGCTCCCTCACGCTGACGTCCGAGTCCCACGCCGAGGTTATCGACGATTGATCTCCTGAACATGCATAATCGGTGTCTTCGTTGACACAACAGCACAGATCCGATGAGGAAGAGGAGTAGCCTAAGCCCCTCCGAGTCCTGTTGAAGTAATTTGAGGGTTTACCCTTGGGTACGTGAGCAGGCCGAATGACCGTTTTGCGTCCTCGGTCGTAATTCGGGCCCTCTAAGCAAGTGAGGTCATACCCCATATCACTCATCATGCACTTGGCAACTTGGCTGTATTGTGAAAACTGAGGCGCCGGGTCCTCATCTTCAGATTCATCCTATAGTGTGCGTAGGGGATGATCGATTTCGCCAAAAATAATATCTTTTTGATAATTATTCCGGGCTGGTACGACGAGTATGGCTTGCGATGACTTGATCGGCCGTGTTTTTACGATGTATGACGAGCATACCGGTAAGTGCAGGGAGGGATCGCTGTAGAGTTTTGACCATAGGTCATTAGGTTCATCATCCTCGGACGTAGAACAAGACGACAAATAAGCAAAGTTGGACTTCTCATTCATGATAATCTTCTCCGCCTGAACAGCGTTGGTTACATGGTGACTTTTATAACCGATTACAATTGACTCGAAGTCATTTAGAATTAGGTTATCGCCATACTCAGGTTCGCTATCCGCCTCGTTGCCACTCTCCGGTTCTTCGACCGGTGGCTCGGTGGGGTCTTGGTACAACAGAGAATCCGTGAAGTAATTTTCAACACCTTTGAAGGGTTGTTTGTCGGCCACTACTGTTTTCACTTGCTCGTAATCGTCCACATACTTCAGGCATTGGTGTAGAGTGGATGGGACTATTCGATTGTCATGGATCCACGAGCGTCCTAAGAGTATGTTGTAGAAAGGTTCGGCATCAATGTCGTAGCAGGTCACCTCGTCTTCATGTCGCCTATTCGGCATTTCAGGTGGATTTTGCCCAGCGGCCGGGTCCCTGTGGCGTTAAAGCCAAAAATGGTCGTGGTGGTCGAGGACAGACGCTTTGGCGGTATCCCCAAGTGTTTGATTAACTTTAGGGGTACGATGCTCAATGCAAAACCTGGGTCGACCTGAATCCGATTCACTTTCGACGAACCGACGTACCTCGTGAAGTATAGCGGTCGATCATGAGATGTGCTCTTGATGAGCATGTCCTCAGGAATGAAAATGATGCACGGGACCCGTCCCTCGGACGTTTGGCAACACGTCACGCATTCCTGCTCGGCATCTTCCTCCCTCAAGAAATAGGTAGAGAACGCCTCTGAGTCGGCCAACGCCTCTTGTAAGGCCTCCCGGGTAGGTCTGGATAGCCGAAGGAGGTCGTACATGGTAATTCGTACAGGGATGCTCTTCAGCTGCCCGAGCACATTGAATCGGAAAGGTTGGCGGCTTGAGCCTAGTCTGTCTGGATTAGGAGGGGCTGTTGTGGCTGGCCTCGTGGGAGGTCATGCCGGGTTCTCCGCCCTCGTGGGATATTCCTTCGCGAATTCCTTCCCTGCTCTCGTGGCAAAGACGTTGGTGTCCTCTTCGGAGTCGGTCAGGGCGGTCACTGCTACGTTATCTCTACCAGGATGGCGGAGACGACGTTGCAATGTTTCCCCCTAGCCTCTTTCGAAGGCTTTGCAGTCCATTGCTCATCGTTGATGAGGTCCGGATGGACCCACATCACCTGACCCGATGGCAGAGTCTGTGGAGTTAAACCCTTCCCTCGCTGGTTGTGAGGGTCGCCATTGGTGATTTTCAAGACTGCCTTCGGGATAGGAATTACCCCTGCTGGAGCTTGAACCTCCGGGAGATCTGTCCCAAAGCTCAAGGTGATCATGTTCGTAGTCACCTGCTTTTGAACTTTCTCTTTCTTCAGAACCCCTGCATCGTAGAGGGCCTGGAGCTTATCCTTGAGGACGTAGCACTTGGTTGTGTAGTGGCCAAGGAATCTGTGATAGGTACAGTAACTCGGGTCACCGGTTTTGTTCGCCTCCTCAGGATTCGTGGCTTCTGGCAATTTGATCCGACCGCTCTTGAGTAGCGTATCGAATGTTGCCACCACCTGATCTTCCTTGAAGTCGTATTGCCGTGGGGGGCGTTGCTCAAATTGTCTGGGCTTTGGCCTTTGGGCAGTTTTCGGCATAAGGGCGGAATCAACGGCCATGATCTCCTTCCCTCTCGTTCGAGGGGGATTCTTCAGCACAGCCGGCTCCGCGGCTCCCTTCTTGGGCTGCGGCTCTTCATCCTCTAGCCTCTTGATCATGTTTTCCTCCTACTCGCCCTGACGCACAAGCTCTTTCCACGTCCGGGTTTCCACCGTGCCTATTTTGGATAAAATATGGATCGACAGGTTATTGCAGCACATCTCGATCAGTGTTGATTTGAAAACTTGGTCCCGATAGTGGACTGATCGGTTCCGAAATCTTTTCACGAAGTCGTTGACCGACTCCGACTTCCGTTGTTTTTCAGCGAAGAGGGTGGCCATTGACACTTCTGTGTCGTCGTCGAAGAAGCGGGCCAAAAAGAGCCTTTCAACGTCGGCCCATGACTTGATAGAGCCAAGTTCCAACTTACGGAACCATTCAAAGGCCACACCCTTGAGGGTACCTATGAATAGTCGAGTGAGAATAGCGTCATTCCCCGTAAGGAACCCAGTCTACGTCATGAAGTACTAGATGTGCTGTGAGGGTGAGCCCTTGCCGTCAAATTGCACCAAGCTAATCGGCTTGAACTTCGCCGGGTATGGGACTATATCCCATTCGATAGGGTAGGGACGGACCACCCCCAGCTTGTTCATGTTTTGCTAAAGCTTCAGCGTGTTGAGCTGGTCTTGGAACTCGTTGAACCTCTTGTCACGGATGCTACCCCCGGTATGTGATGTCCCTAGCGACGTCTTGGAAGAGTAATCAGATTGTGGATTACTGTTATCTTCCGTCTCAGTCGTCGGGTGACGGGGAGGTACCCACTCCTTATCCCCAGTTCGCCGGGGTAAGGGGCGCTGGGTTCTTTTCTTCTTTTTCTTCTTGTTCAGAAGTTGCTCCATCATCTCCCTTAGGGAGTTGATGGTTGCTTGCTGCTCCTCAAGCTTTTGGGCTACTGTCTGTTCGTGGGTGAGTTCAGTCGTGTGTACCCTCACCGGTGCGTCCTGACTCGAGTGTGAGGTTTAGGACGTGGCTGCCGCCGAATGAACTTCGTCTTCACTGTAGGAGGGAGGTGCTAGGGTGGAGTAATCAAACCCGATGCTTACCCCCTTACGACTACGGGTACGCTGGTATATGCCGCCTTGTCCGTGTCGAACGAGTCGAGGATCAGGTCCCAGGACGGAGTCCGAATCTGGGGAGTCAAAAAGCACCGCCTTACCCCTGTTCGTCATGTTGATTGTGGCGGACGGGGGCTCTAGGTCGTCGTTAGCACATCCTCTCTGGTGGCGACGGCTTTGATGAGTGGGCCTTGGTCGAGAAGGTCGTCGAGAGAGCCTCTCGAATACTGAAGGTTTCGCCGTTTCTATACATTGACAGTCGGTGAGAACGGTCTGGATGAGCCTTTCGCAGTGGCATTAAGGACTCGCCTCACGTATAGCGCGTTTGCGAGTTAGGCAATCCCGGAGGTCTTCCGTGGGTGACTGGCGAACACCCCCAAGGTCAAACGGGTCGCCTGAGTGATCGCACAAGAGGGTCTGGGATGCACCCCCTGCTGTACACTGGGTGGAATGCCTCAATGTAGGAGTTGGGCGAGTTTGCCTTGGCAGGTAAACTCTCGCGTTCGGGCGAACTATAACATGCGGGCGAGATTCAACCCTCAGCTCGCACGGGCGGGTCGGCGAGGTATCGCCTATCGGCTTGCCTCTGAAGTCATCCATCAAGTGGTCCGGGTGAGATCCGACCGCCTTTGAGGGTTCGCCCATTTGGGCAGACTCACGCGCTCATGGTGGTTTATTCGCATTAGGGATGTGACCTGAGAAGCGAAGTCCACCTGAACGGGCGGCCCTGTCTTTGTCTGTCGACGCTCCTGATTTGGAGAGCCTTCCAGCGTCAGACGAGTTGCCTCCTCGTCTAACATTTTTCGGGCCTGTGTAGTAGTTCAGGCCGTCGTATGAGACGAAGGCTCAGGCCTGCTGTTTAGTGAGTGTCTGCCGCCGTCGCTGGCGAGCTCTTCTAGAGGGAAGATCGTCCGCGTGGGCTGTGGCAGTATGATCTGTGCTAGAATGAACCGGTGTTTCCTCCGGGACGGGCGTCGCCGAGGGTCATTTGGCGACCCATCTAGCGGGCTCTCGCCCCATACTCTCGATCTGTGGCTTGGCCTTGATCGACTTTGGAGTAGGTCTCCCTGACAAGACTCGGGTAGAGCCTTCAAGTGCGGAAGCTTTGACCGTCTAAGGTCGGCTTCTGCGTACGACCCTGTGGCGTTTGCAGGACGCACCGCCGCCAGAGGAGGAAGAAGACAAGTACTCCTCGTACTTGGATTGGTCGAACTCGATCTCTAGGGACTCCACAGTTGTCCCAACAGCAACCTCGTCGAACTGAGCTACCACCATTTCGCTTGAGGAAACAACTTCTCCCACTGTGGTCGCCATCTTCTGTAGGTGTAAATTTTGATCTCCTGAAAACGGGGGATTTCGTTTGTATTGATAAGAATGGCTTATTACAAACTAATCAATCGAAATTATAACAGAAGCAGAGGGAATGCCCTCCTTGTTTAATGTGGAGACTTTCGGTAGCTACAGGATGCTTCACTCGGTGCTCGCGCCGAGTCTGCTTTCCTTGGACGGTTTGACAGAGGTTGTTGGAGAGCTTTAGTACTCAGTAGAAGCTCGGGTCGATGGAGTTCGAATCTTCTAGTTCGCCGGCAATCGGGGCTCAGAACTAGGATATGGTGCTGCAGTGCAAGAATTATGCAGAGAGCTTATCGTCGATCCTTTTCCGAAGATTTCGACCTCTTTTCCCACCTCCTTTTCGACCTCCCTTCCCACCTCCTTTTCAACCTCTCCTCAAAGATTGCTGGAAGAGGCTCTTAAATGGAAGGGAGACAGCTTGGCTGCTCCTTGAATTATGGGATGTGACCATACACTATTCAGAGATATCCTGCTATTCACCTGTACCATGAGCGGTCATTCGAGGAGCCGTGTTTTACATCACGTCACGCAGGAGTGGGAAAGCCCCTCCTCGTATGTATGACAGCGGCTGCCAGATACTCGAGTGGATCTGACTAACTCACCGAGCGCCGGCGGCTCTTGCCCTTCGCTTGGACAAGTGAGGTAAGCTGCATTTATGAGGGTGCAGGATGCTTTGGCGCATGTCCGCTCACTTGTACTGTGAGCGGCCATCTGATGGGCCTGGAGCACAGTGCCCCCTCCCTATGCCTCAATAGAAGCGGGAGAATGGGTGCCAAGTACTCGAGTGGGTTTGGACAGCTTGCCGAATGCCGGCGGACTCAGCTCCTGACTCTGACGGGCGAGGTGAACCGCATTTATGAGCGTGCAGGTTGCTCTGGCGCCTGTCCGCTCACTTGTATCATGGGCGGCCATCTGACGGGCCTGGAGTATTGTGCTCCCTCCCCTTACATCACGGGAAGTGGGGAAGGCTTGTCCCCAAAAACCCGGCTCTTGACTCGTGTGGGCGAATTTGAACCCATGCAGGCGGATCCGGATAACTTTGGCTCATGAGGGCGAATTCACTTTACCGGCGTGTCTATGTAACTTGGCGCATGAGGGCGAATATGGGGCCCGTGCGTCAGTGAGCCCATGCCGTGGTCGTGGTCCGTCCTTCACCCAAGTGGGTGGTTTCGATTCGTGGGCGGATTCATGTACCAATTCGCAGCGGTAATTTTTACCGTCTACAGTGTGTTTCTTTGATTTTTGAAGTATAGACTGGGACAATGAGCTGGTGAGTTCTCACCGTGATTAATTATTCCGAATTGGGAGGTTGAGCCAGAGATACCGACAATGCCGCCAATGCGTCTGCATATGCATTTTAGAGACGTGGAATGTACTAGATGAAAAATTCTTTAAACGAGCTTGCCATCTCGACGACTACCTGGTGGTATGGATTCTGATCCTGATTTCTGACTTCGTACTCTCCTCGTATCTGATTAACTACCAATTGAGAATCGCCAAAAGCTTCAAGGTATTCGACCCCCAGCTCTTTGGCAAAATTAAGCCCAATTATTAATGCATTGTATTCGGCCACGTTATTAGAGCATGGTTTGGTCAATGAGTATGTCCTAGGTAAAACATGCTTTTCCGAGGAAACTAAAACGACCCCCACTCTTGAGGAGATTTTAGAACATCCGGGTGCGCTTGCCATGTTGGTTGCTCAGGAAGCCACGTCGAAGTATAATTGCCACACTTATTGATGTGAGGTGGTATTAACTTCGTGAGTTTTATCTGACAGATCGTCGTACAACTCGACTATATCTTTTGTAGGGTTTTCCGCCAAAAGATCGCAAATAGCTCGTCCTTTAACTGATTTTTGTTGCTTGAAATGCAAATCATATTATGATAAGAGTAGCGCCCACCTGGCTAAACGCTAATTCATAGAGGCCGGTTAGGTCATGAATACTCAGATTGAGTTTATGTTGGAAATGACATAAATTGTTTGTCCAACTAAATAATGTCACATTTTTGGATTACGAATACCAAGGTGAGGTATTCTTTCTCGATCATCGGATAACGAGATTCAGCTCCCACCAATGTGCAACTCAGATAATACACAGCTTGTTCGTGACCGTTATCGTCGTCTTGTGCGAGTAATGCACTTAACGAATGGCTCGTCGCTTTGACATAAATCAAAAACGGTCTGCCTAATTTCAGTGCAACGAGGATAGGTGGATTCGCTAGATATGTTTTAATATCTTCGAGCGCCTTTTGACATGCTTCATCCCAAATGAACGAAACACCTTTCTTCGTGAGTTTGGAAAATAGTTAACATTTTCCGGATAGGTTTGATATAAACAGACGGATATATGCCAATCGACCTTGCAGCCCTCTGAATTCTTTAAGATTTCTCGGGGGTTGTAATTCATGTATTGCTTTCACCTTATCAGGATCGATATGAATACATTTTGTGGTGACAACGAACCCAAGAAATTTACCGCTGGACATACCAAGGAATGAGTTAGTCGGGTTCATCTTTAACTGATGAGTCCTCATAAGATCGAACATCGTCTTCAAATCGTTAATGTGGTCGTTTTTATTACGACTTTTAACGACCAAGTCATCAACATAGCATTCAACGGTTTTCCGAAGGTGCTCTTGAACGATCTTTGTCATTGCTCGTTGGTACGTAGCACCGGTGTTCTTCAAACCGAAAGGCATAACAGTATAACAAAAGACACCAAGAGGTGTTCTGAATACTGTATGTTTTTCATCGTCTAGGTGCATCTTGATCTGATTATACCCAGAAAATCCATCCATAAATTACATTCTCTCAAACCCGCATGTGTTGTCAATAATGACATCTGTAATTGGTAGGGGAAAGTCATCTTTAGGACAGGCTGTATTTAGATCCCTAAAGTCAATACAGATTCTGATCTTTCCGTTCTTTTTTAGGACCAGAACAATATTGGCCAACCATTCAGGATGTTGTTCTTCTCTGACAAAACCTGAATTAATCAGTTTCTTGACTTTAGTTTCTATCACCTCCATAATTTACGGACGAACCCGTCGTTGTTGTTGCTTGACAGGTTTAACATCTGGTTTAATGTTAAGGCTGTGCATTGCTACATTTGGATCAAGTCCTGGCATATCTTTGTAGTTCCAAGCGAAAACGTCGATATACTCTCTAACGAGGGCAATTAATTCTTTTTTCTCATCCGGTGGAAGATCACCGCTAATAAATCTAGGTTTTGGATTAGCTTCGTCACTCATATTAACTTGGACTACTCTATCCTCAGTAGGAGGTTCTCTTTGTTCAAATCGATCGCCGTATTGGATATTCATGTAATGTATCCATGGGTCTTCCCAAGTGGGCAACTGATCGTCTCCTTCTGTTGTGGAGGGATCAACTGTCGCCATGTTCGACATTAGGGTTTTGAATCTTTCCCCAATGCTCACGTCAGAATCCCAGGTTGAAGCATCGGATGAGTACCCACTCTTACTTATTAGCTGGCTAATGATCTGCTGGTAATATTCATCATCAGATGACGAAACATAACCTAGACCCCTTTTATGGCTGTAATAATTGTTAGGTCTCCCTTTCGGTACATAGGTAGGACGGAGTGGAACCTTAACTCCTTGACCAAAACAGAGACCTTCACCGAGTGCTAGGTTATATCCTTGCTTCTTCATGTAATCGTTTGCTTGTGAACTATACCTAGAAAAATGTTATCCAGATCCTTCATCATCTGAGTTGGTGTCCAAGAAGAGATCAGGAGTTGGGGATGGATCCCCCTTTCCAAAGATTATTTCTTTTTCACCCCCCGTCTTTGCGGGTAGGACTACAGTCGTTCTGACTGAATCTTAAAGATATTTCATCGTCGCGCAAGACGAGCGAAGTGGCATGTGTAAGTCTGGGTTCTCATATAATTTGTGTAATATATTATCGAGACAACACGAGCACTCTAAATCATCATTTATTATTTCATCGGCAAGTTGCCAGTTACAACTTTCATCTGACGAATTACCACCGTCAAGATCGATTACAAGAGGTTCAATGTCATTCAATACAGGACCTTCACTATAATCGAGCCCGGCTTCGGTATCAGCTTCTTCTTCGATGTCCGTGCAGTGGGCCGATGGTTCAGTATCGGATTCGGCACCATAGAGAAGGGAGTCAGTAAAGTAATTTTCTAACCCCTTGAATGGTTACTTATCTGCGACCACCGTCTTGACCTCATCATTAGTGTTGCATATTTCAGACACTGATGGAGGGTGGAGGGAACTATAAGATTACTGTGGATCCATGGGCGACCCAACAGTAAATTATAGGAAGTCTCCGCATCAATCACGTAGCAGGTGACTTCGGACTTCAAGTCTCCGAGTTAACACTTTACCCGGATTTTTTCCAACGGTCTTAACCCACTAGTATTGAATCCGTAGATGACAGTTCCCGTGAAGGCTAGCTTGTTGGCGGGATTTTTTCTAACGGCATAATGCTGACAGCAGAACCCGGGTCAACTTGGATCCGGTTGACAACGCTCGAGCCAATATATCCGGTGAAATATAGAGGCCTATCATGTTTCGAATTCTTGACTTGCATATCTTCTTTGGTGAAAGCGATACAAAGGAATTTCGTGGCTGCCAAATTACAATGCTGAACTGATGACTCCGGCTCTTATGGAGTTGGCCTAATCTGAGTAAGGAATATCTCAGAATCAGCCAAGGCTTCTTGTAAAGCTTCTCTGGTATCTTTCGAGAGGCGTAATAACTCATACAGCGTGATCCTTGTGGGAATATTAGCCAACTGAGTCATAACGTCGAAACGGTATTAAGAATTCAAACTTTTCGGTTTATCTCGTCCAATCAGTCGGTTGAAACGAGACTGCTTTGGAACTTGAACCTCTTTATATTGGGGCTCTTTTTCTTTCTGTTTAGCTGGTTGTTGCGGCTTTTAGCAGCCACAGGAGGAGTTACAACTACCCCCAGCTCTGTAAGAGTTTTAGCGTTTAGGTTAGAGGTTTCAGGATACTTATAATGGTATTCATTCCCACCCCTTGTAGCCAAAGATTCTTTCTCTTCCTCAAAAAACGGTAAAGCTAGAATTTCTTCATCATTCTTCTCAGGAATTGCCGAGGCTCCATAACAGGACTTCTCTTTTCCCTTGCCTTTTAATTTCTTCTTTGATGTGGATGTCGTCCACTGTTCATCTTCAAGTAAATCCGAATGAACCCAAAGGATTTCGCCGTTGAGGGTTGTGTGAGACACAAGCCCTTTTTGGCGCTGTCCATAAGGGTCATCGTTGATGGTTTGCATTTTGACATTTGATACTGGTTTGGCTTGAAACCAGGATAAAGGAACGATCCGAAGCTAATAGACACCGCATTTGCACCTACTTTCTTCTCTTTTGGTTTCGGCGTCACGATACCAATATCGATTAAGGTTTGTACTTTGTCTTTTAAGACATAACATGCTTTAGTGGGATGATGGACCCTTCTGTGATATGCACAATACTTCGGATCGTTAGTCTTCTTCGCTTCTTCCTGGTTTGTGACCGGTGGAAGTTTGATCTTATTGTTGTCTAAGAGATATTTAAAGATAACTGGTACTTCATCATCCTTGAAAGAATACTCCTTCGGGAATCTGGGCTCTGAAGTATTAGGTTGCCTCGGAGGCTGTTGATTCTGATTCGGTGCCAGTTGGAAGGATGACTACTGTGGTTGTTGTTGTTGCGGCTGTTGTGATGTTTGATACGCATCAACAGCAGCTGCGGACCCTCTTCCTCTGCCTCGAGAGTTAAAGTTCTGTTTTTGAGGATTATCTGGTGGCTGACCCCTCTCTAACTTCTTCCTTTTAAGAAAACGTTCAGCTTGTTCACTTCTCACTTTCAACTCTTTCTATGTTTTAGAGGGCACAACCCCCATGACTTCCAGTACATCCAATGATAAATTATTATGACATGTCTGGAGAATGAATTCCTCCGTGAGTGGGTCTCGACAGTTCACCGCCTTGCTCCGGAATCGCTTGACAAAGACATCAACTAACTCCTCATCTTTCTGCTTCTCGTCCAGCAAAGTACCAATGGAGACCTCCGTATCATTGTCGAAGAAAATGGTAAGAAATAATCCTTCCATATCATCCCAGCTAGTGATACTTCCCAGCTTAAGACGGCGGTACCAATCGAAGGTAGGCCCACGAAAGGTTCCTACGAATGACCGGACCATCAAGGCTTCGTTTTCAGATATTGCGCCAAGATGCGACTTGAAATAGATCAAGTGCTGAGTGGGTGAACCCCTGCCATCAAAAGGAGTAAAGTTAATCAAATTAAATTTTGGGGGATAAGGAATCAGATCCCACTCCCTCAGGTACGGGTATGGAATTCCCGTTTTCTTCACTTCTTGGGCCGTCATCAGAGCATTGACTTTGCTATCGAGATATTGCATCTTCTTATCTTCTTCCTCATTCTTCTTCAAGTAGATTTGAGGAGGTTGAGTAGATGATTTAGCCGGACCGCTTCCGGAATTATCCTTATCAAGAGGAGGATCAGCAAAGATAGTCTCATCTTCTTCATTATCGACCTCAGTTATACGTACAGGTATAGCGTTACGCTGGCTAGATTCTGCCTTTTGGCTCGATTCTGATTGGTGTTGTTGAGCCTGCAAATCTCGCATCTGTTGATTATCAACTCCATTTTGGTTTTGATTTCGGCTCTAATTTTCTCACGTTGTTTAGCCAATGCTTCCTGCAGTATCTGAGCTAGTTGATCCGGCGTGATTGCAAATGATTCTCTGACTTGCCCAACACTGGACGTAGTATCGTCCGATGCAACGGCAGAACAAGTATCTGACAGTTCCTCATTTGAAGACAACCCTTCGTGCATTCTCTTGTAATCTCGACGTCGGTTGGCCCTTCGTTGTAGCCGTGACATCCTTTGGGAAAGACCCTGCTCAACTCTCCCTCCTGGAGAGAAATCAGGATCTGAATCAACCAAATGTTGCTTTCCTCTACCGATCATGTTAATAGTGACCTCCGGGAATTCATTTCGCTGAATTGCAGGTTTCTTCTTGTTGAAACGCCTTATTTTGGATTTTGGCGTTTTAGTGGAAAGTCTTTGAAATACTGAGACTCTCGTCGGTTCAGCCTTGGAACAACCGCATTCTGTCAGTACAGCCTTAATGAGTCTCTCGCATGTGCAATGAGACTCATCTTCTCGGGCAATCCTTTTTCGTGAGTTATTATTTTGATAGTACAGCTTATCATTATTGTGATTTGAGCAACCTATCTTTTACTTTTGAGCCTTGTTAACATGCGCAGGATGACTTATCGTCGTATCTAGGCGATCCAAGGCTATGTGTTTATCTCCCATCGTCTGTGAGTGTGGAGTATTTATAGGCCCTAAACGAGAGTGAATTGGTACTTTCTCGTTTTGGGTTTGTTTTGTTCTAATTGGGGGATACTTACGACCCCTAGTGTAAGAAACTACCAAGGGTTTATTCACCAGATCCGAGTGTTCTTTGATTGGGGTTTTGCCTCGATCGTCAGCCAAAGGACCGAGGCGATCCGACATTGTAATCTTGAATTTTGATAAGTCTGGACTAACCTAGGGTTCCACTGGTGATGCAGTAGATGAACCCGAAATGGATGTTTGCGGCGTCTTCGGAATCCAAACTTTACGGTTCTTTGGTGGTTCTTCAGACACTATTTCTTTCTTCCTTTCTTGCATCTGTTGACGAAGAGCACGAGCGCGAGCAGCCTTTGTCTGACGCTTTTGTATATGCTCTTTGAGGGTCGAACGAGCCCTCTTGACGAGAGTCCATTCTTCCGTTGTGAGCTGTGCAAAAATTTGATTAGTTTGCCGTTGAGGTAACTGAATCACTCTATGCTTACTCGACTCTAGGTCCGCATGGTAGTGAATCCCGTCGGTTTGTTGTAAGGCCTTAGCCAATTGACGAGCACGGCGCTGACGTTATCTCTGAAGAGCTCTTTTCGTCGGTGCCGACGGGCAGTGATTCAACGACTCCTTAATTGGTGCAGAATCACTTGGAGCAGAGATGTTGTAGGCAGATTCCTTAGTAACGATCGGGCAAGAACCTTCACCTACGGTCTTCATCGGCATTGAAGACTGGGAAACTTTCTTGGAAGAGAAAATCTTCCTGTATTTGCGAGGCGAGGAAGATTTTGAGGATGAGGATGACAGATACTCCTCGAATTTTGCTTGATCGAATTCATATTCGATCTCTTCATTGATCACGATCTTGATCGGCTACGACACTACGGCCTCGGTAGCGAGACCGTTGGCTCCCACTGTGGTCGCCAGTTTATTTTCGTCGAAAGTCATTTCCATTGTTGATTCCATCAAAACTTAAATCGTTTACATTGAATTACAATGAAATATAAACAAATTACAACTTTCTTAGAAAATAACACAGAAATCGTTTATCGACTCCTGTTTTGTGGGACTTTGCCTGTGCCGGGAGTGCTTTGGCTCGTGGACCACCGATTCACAGATTGTGAAGGAGTTTAGAAATTCTTCTTTCGTTTATCGAAGTAGGAATTTAAAGCGAATATCTTATCGATGTAAAATATTCACTCTTCCAAAGATCAAGTCTGAGCTTAGATCTCTAGAAATCACCAAACATGAAAGATGAAGATTCTCTCTCTCTTCCTCCAAATCACCAAAAGCCCAAGTCTCTATGCTCCAATCTGCTCTCCGTCCTTTGTTTCGTGTCTAGGAAGGTATTTATAGGGATAGGAGTGCACAACAGTGGAAATGAAGGCGAAATAACTGATCGAGTGTAGGCTCTTTGGGCGCGTCAGTCCACGTTGCTGTGGCTATTGGCTCGTCAGTGTAGGCTAGCGCAGCCAAAGAGACGGTTTCTGCTATGTTCCAACATGTTTAAAACCGTTCTCCTACGACTTTTAACCATTTTTTTCGTGGTTTAACTGCTTATCCACGTTAGTACATGTTCTCTTTCTGATATGCTGCCACGTGGACCTTCAAGAGATCTTAAAAATTACCAATAATTTACATAAGAGGCCACTGTGTTTGCGCGTCACCCTTTGCTGCCGCGCCTTAGGCGCGTCACTATGGGCTGCCGCGCCTTAGGCACGTCACCATGGGCTGCCACGCCTTAGGCACGTCATCATGAGCTGTCGTGCCTATGCATGTCGCATGTTAGTGTATTTTGTCGTTGGTGTGCACAATGTTCTTCTATGTTGTTTCACTTCTTTTGAATGATCCCCTCTGACTAAGATAATGGCGTTTATCGTCTTCTCTTTGTCTTGAGTAGTATTTGGATGTCTGTAAGTATTTTTTGACACCTACAACTCCTTGTTCTGACAGTACTATCGATTTCTCTACGAGACATCCATGCCTATGGCGAGATAGTACATTGTATACATATAGTATATTTTCATATATTCATATAGAACTTGATAAACTGAGAAAGGATGAGTTAAGCTCTTAATGGAGAGTCCATAAGCCCAATTTGTGGCAATGTATTTTATACACACTTGATGAATATCCACCTATGTGAGTGTAGAGCTGGACCGGTCCTTATGGGTACCTAGGCATGTACTCTAGAGCACTCATGAAGCACAGGAAGCGCAGGGCCAAAATAGCGCACACCCGCATGAACAAAAATATAATGAAGGTGCGGTGTGGGCATAAGTCATCTATTTCACGCTCAAGGGATATTGGTTAAAAGAATTTATTCTACCATGTTTCTGTGGGATAAGGTTCATTGTCCTAGGACTAGTTCAAGTCGAAAGGCACTAGTATCTAATGCATTGTATCTTCGATTCTCTCTGACATTTTCTTTGTTATTCTTGGTTCCAAATGATGTCAAGTTTTGTGTATTTTGAAATAGTGAGGGATTGTTGTGTATTTCAAATACACAAAAGAAAAATGTTTGTTATTTATTTTTAACCTTTGATGTTCTCAATATTTTTCAGCCTTTGGTGTTCCCAATGTTCTTCAACCTTTGGTATTCCCAACATGATCTAACCTTTGATGTTCCCAACATGGTTTAACCTTTGGTGTTCCCAATGTAGTTTAATGTCACATGGTTCATCTATAAATAGAGACTTGACCTCCTCGGTTGAGAACATTGACTAACCTTTGTGCTCTATCTTCCTTCCTGTCAGAGAGAGATATTTGTTGCTCTTTGAAGAACAGGTTATTGGAGTGCACCTTAACTTGTTGTCTGCCGTTGAATCCTGTGAGGAAAGACACCACTACAGTCTTTTGCACCTAGAAGGAGCAAAGTCTTTTCTTAAGGACAGTGATTACACGCCTCGACAGTTCGCACACCTTGTGATTTGTTCCGGCCATAAGCAATTTCTCCAACAATGTGAGTGTTAGCAGAGAATTATGTCAGTCTATGTCTTATACATATTCGGTTAGTTTTCTTGCAAGTGTTTTCATTCTTCTACTGCTGGCTCTTTACCAGAGAGCTTGTACTTTGTAATTAGTTCAATCAATATTTTTGATTTTTCCTTTAGAGCTAGATCCTGTTGCAGAGAATTAATCCCTTTGCTGTAATTTGCGACAGACATGGTCAAAAGGTCCAACTCTTTCGACGAGTTTAAATTTCTTCATTTTTCTTTGACAATCTTCTCCCAGTAAAATTTTTCACATATTAGACCTCATAGTGATAGTTGCAGGATCACCTGCTTTATAAACATCTCCATCTTAAGTTAATTAAAGAGTGTTTTCACTTTCTTCCATGAGCATAGCATGATTTCTGTTTTTTTTTTTTTCCGTTTAACTTTTACCTTTAGGTTATGTACATATTTCTGTATTAGAAGGTTATATCTATTTAATCAATAACTCATAAAGAAAGCAATATTAAAACAGTGAATGAGAATTGCTGGCATGTGATAGGGCCATCTAAAACAATAGTCGTCACCTTCGGGAAGGCAGATGAGCTCATTCATCAACTAGTGGCCAAAGTCTCTGGAGGATGATCGACAGTTGATGTCACTATGACCTCGCCATGAAAAACCCCAAGCTTCAACTCAAAGAATGTGTTGCCAGTAATAAAAATAAATAAATAAATAACCAAGAAACGTAATTTGCAGGAAAAGAACTGGAGATAGACCAGAGGAGCAGAGTGCTCTTCCTTCTGGTGTATTGTTGTGTCTTCTGATTGCTAACTGCCAGTTAGTAACTGGGGTTCTCTAAAAACACTTGAATACCAAGCTGGTTTTGAAATATGTCAATCCCCGATAAGTGTATCCATTTGAAACTCTGCTGAAAGGTTCTGAATGTTTGCATTATCTTGAAAATCCACTACCGCTCCGAAAAGCTAGTCACAAGTCAGGACCGTTCAAGATAACTTACTTCAGAAAGATTCTTATAATGTTCCGAAAATCTGCAAAATTAGCATTATTTGGATTACATATTGACATAACTATAGTGCATACAGTTGCTGTTCTGATCATAACTCTTGACTAAGGGTATGTCTGCAAGTTAACCAAAATAAATATACATGAAAGGGGCATCAGCAGTGATAGTGCGCAAGTAGCTGGTGTTAATTGATCGCCTACAACTTGTTCACAGGAATAGCTGATTTCACATTAAAGCAAAAGGCTACACACCAGTAGAATCGCACATGCTCAAAGCAATTGCGGACACATAAAATAAAAGACAATGTAGTGATAAAATCAAAGCAAAAGTAACACGTTTGGCAGAGAACCTTGATAAGAAAGTTCAGTGCTTCATTGGAAAGACAGTGCAGCACAGCTTGAATTCGCGAGGCTATGGTAAATCATTTATACAATAAACAAAATATTTCCATTTTCGAATTCTTTCTCAACTCTATAGTCCCATCCCAATACAACATCCATGTTTCTACTTCTCTCATAAATTCAACAAGCAAAAAAATGACAAAATGAGATCAACATCAAAAGAACTATCGGTCCTCAGACTTGAGAGGAACTCCTTTGTACAACTGAACACGCTGTCTCAATTCATCTCTTCGTGGCCGTGCGACCTTATTATTGGGATCAAAGAGTAATACCTCCTCAAATGCTTTTAAAGCAGCCCTTAAATCTTTTCTTTTCTCATAGGCATCTCCAAGGTTGTTCCATGCTGTAACATAACCAGGTTGGAGTTTTACAGCAGTCTCGAATTGTGTAATCCCCTTCTCGAGCTTGTTGTCACGCACAAAGCTTACCCCAAGAGCATTGTATACCTGATTGAATGTTATAAGTATCAGTGGAGTTGCTAAGGTTTGTTAAGGATAAATTTCTCGACATCTGTTTGAATTTTGGGTTGTGTTACATAAAACCCCCAAAACATTATACATATTAGAGAAAAACCCTTGAACTTGTTTCGGTAAAATATAAGACTGCCTATTTAGGAGTCATGTTCTGGACATTTTTGCTCTCATGCACTTATAGTTTTACGGTAGATTTCACAATCCCCCACCCCCCCCCCCCCAAAAAAAAAAAAAAGAAAGAAAGAAAGATAGAAAGAAGTTTGGCCATTTTGAGATAACCCCCAGAAAAAGTTTGGAAATGTCATAACCCCCAAACTTGGAGGTTATCTAAAAATAGATTCAGAAAATTGCAAAAGTTTTGGAGGTCAAGTGACATTTCCAAACTTCTTGGGGTTTTTGTGAAATTTACCCTTAGTTGACAGTTTTTTTTTTTTTTTTTGTTAGTGTTGATTGATATCTAACCTGTGCCAGATCCGAATCATCCCTATCCCACTTCTCAACGGCTTGTTGCAAATATTTTATTGCTGCAGGGTAGAATTTTCTTCTTAGCATGACAGCCCCGAGCTCAAAATACTCTGTGGCAGAGGCATCACCACTTCGAACTTGCTCCTGAAATTTCAAATTTGTGAAATACAGTTAAGTTAGCATTTACTAATATTAATTAGTATATTCTTTTTTCATGTAAATTCTTAAAATAATCCTGAGAAACATATTTTATAAGAATAAATGGAAAAGTTAATTTGCCACATGGCACACTATGTAGCTACAGACATGCTATAACATAGTTGCGAATAAAACAAGTGGATTAATTAATTAATTAAATAAAAACAAAACCACCAAACTCTATTGTGTTCCAGCAAAATTGGAGAATTAAAAAAAGGTGAAATTGCTCATTATCTAGATGGATTCGAATCTTTAAGTCCCACAAACTACTTTTGCTTTTCAATTATAACCTTCCTTTAAGCTGAATTTCCATCAAGAGAAACAACACTGACCAGCTTAGATATAATTTTTCCATATTGGCTTACTTTTCCAGTAAACTATTTTTAGGCTAAATATCATAAAACCACCCTTAACTTTGGACGATTATCAGAAAAAAAAACCCTTAGCTTTCAAATATCAGAAAATCCCCCTTAAGCTTAGCGGTTATCAGAAACCCCCTT
>BQKN01066891.1:163335-211654 GCA_022839385.1 Asparagus kiusianus
AGTGAAAAGTTAATGTTTTGGTATTTCAAAAGATCCCTTGTTCGAGGTTTGCCAACGGTAAGCCAAGAAGTGTTTTATTTAAATTAACTCATCATAAGTTCTAGTACGTCGTGGGCCTTAGCCCGGGGGCCAATGGACCGGGGATCGGGGCTAATCGGGCTGAGGCGCTAAGTGACGCTTTGTTAGGCGCACGGAGGCATCGGGGCAAGGTGGCTCTGTTTGGCGTCACGTTGGCTGCCACTATGGTCGCCATAGAGGTTGACTCGGAGGCTGCTTCGCAGCATGCGGACGAGCTACGTATTCGCACGAGGGTGTGACCTTAGCGTTCTCAATGTCAAACGAGGTTCGCCTGTTTGACGAGATTCGCTCGTTCGACGAGGTTCGTCTGTCAAACGACGTTTACCTGTTTGACGAGGTTCGCTCGTTCGACGAGGTTCGTCGGTCGTACGAGGTTCTCCTATTTGACGAGGTTCGCCTGTTTGATGATGTTCACTCGTTCGATGAGGTTCGTCTGTCATACGAGGTTCGCCTATTTGACGAGGTTCGTTTGTCAAACGATGTTCGTCTGATTTGCTGAGACGTGACCCTCGCGTTTCGTAGCAACGTGTCCATTGATTGCCTCGTATTTAGGAGTTACTACATACAGCATTTACAACAGCATTTAGAGCAATTTAATGCAATGATGTTACAATCTTAATTTCCATTGAGAACTGTAACAGTCACATCAATTGCAAGTGACTCTTGAGCTGGCCTTAGAGGCCTATAAATAGCGCCTTTTGGCAGCTCATGAACTGACTCTCGCGAGCATGGAATACGAACGTCAGTATACACACACGAGCTTGGAAAACGAACGTCGGATCAAGGCGATCTTGACGTTGTTCCTGTTGTTGTGTTGCTGCTGCAGAAACTGTGCCCGCAGGAACCCTGAAACCGAAAGGTTTTGAACCGAAAGGTTCTGAGATCGAGGAGATCTTTTGCCTTGACCGAAAGGTCTTATAGATCGAAGAGATCTTAACAGTACTGGGTTGGTGCACACCAGAGTACTGTACTGTTGTTCCTGAAAGCAGTTTGGCCTTGGGATCCTTGCACCGGAGTAGGCCAAATATTGTTTTAAGCATAGCATTTCACAAACACATAGCAGTTAACTAAACTTTTAAAATAACAGCACATCTAAATTCCTTTGTTATATTCTAGATTTAACCATAATTCCCAACAATCTTAAAGCAATATTTTTAATCTACTGGATCCTACGATGACTCTTGGAGTGGACTGTCTCAAGTTAGAAAACTTTGATGGATCTAACTTTAACGTATGATGTCGAAAAGTGATTTTTGGGATACAACTCCTGAAAATCTACCATATGGTTTCTGAAGAGAAACCTGACTTTGAAGAAAACTCTGAGTCTGAAGCCTCTTGGGTTAAAGATGATCATTTCTGCAGGAGTTATCTCCTTAACTGCCTGGCTGATCATCTGGCAGATGCTTACACCAACAAGCCCTCTACAAAGGAAATCTGGAATGCTCTGGAGGAGCAAAACAAGGATGAGGAGAAGCTTTCCAAGTCTCGCCTCATTTACAATTTTTTGGAATTCAAATTCGAAGATGACACTGAGGTTTTGCTTCAAGTCAAAGAGCTCGAAAAGCTTGTTATGAAGCTGAAGGATGAAAAGATTAATCTTCGCCAAACATTCATTTTTGGAGTAATTATCAATAAGCTTCCTCCATCTTGGATGTCATGCTCTACGGACATTCAAAAAAGGAAAAGACAGGTGACTTTGTCTGATTTGAAGAGGTTCATTCGGATCGAGAACGAGATTCGGACTCGGACCAAGAATGAGCTCCTAGCTAAGCAGAAGGCGTATGCTAACATGGTGGCTACTAACTCTGAGAAGGGTATCAGTTCTTCTTCTAAGAAAAAAAAGTATTTTAACAAAAAGAAGAACCATAATCCGAAGAACCTAAATGTTCAGAAGAAAGATTTCAAGAAGAGCGGGAAATGCTTTAATTGTGGGAAGCAATGACATTTTGCCAAAGACTGCAAAGCACCAAAGAAGGGAATATCACACAATGTTAATCAACTTGACAATTGTGTGGCTATACTCTTTCAAGTGTGAAGTTTGCGCACAGGCGAAGCTGACAAGGAAGCCATTTCTAAGTGTCACAAGGAGCACCAACCTATTGGATCTGATTCACTCATATACTTGTTATTTCAAGAGCTTCTTCACTCAAAGTGGCATGAAGTACTTCATCACCTTCATTGATGACCACTCTCGTTTCTGTCACGTCTACCTACTAAAATCTAAAGATGAAGCCTTTAGCAAGTTTGTCGAGTTTCAGACTCGAGTGGAGAAGCAGCTTAGACTTCAGGTGAAAAGACTTAGGAGTGACAAAGGAGGAGAGTACCGATTTAAGGAGTCGGAGGCACGCTTCAAGGATCATGGAATCATTGCTGAAACTACTGCTTTGTATTCTCCGCAATCTAATAGAATTGCAGAAAGGAAGAATCGTACATTGACCGAGATGGTGAATTAGATGCTAATCACATCCGGTCTGCCTATATGCTATTGGGGAGAGGCTTTGCTGATGGCAAACTGGATTCTGAACAGAGTACCCATATTCCAAAACTGATAGTACTCCTCATCAGTTATGGTTGGGATATCCAGATCCTTTGGATAGTCTCAAAGTGTGGGGGTATCTCGCATATGTTCGAATTCCAGATATCAGAAGGCCTAAGATCAGACCAAAGGCAAACAGATGTGTGTTTCTTGGCTTTGCTGAAGATAGTGATGCTTACAGGTTCCGTGATCTTGGAACTAACTCCATCATTGAAGCTCAGGATACAGAATTCTTTGAGGATAAGTTTATCAAAGATAAATGATTATTTCTCAAAGATATAGCATAGAATGCTAATACATCAGATGCACCAGAGGAGCCAGTTTCACGAGAAACTGAAAGTGTCAGTGATGAAGGAGTTACTGAACCATCTTCTAAGCATGTCAGGAGACAGAAAGATTTTGGAGATGATTTCATCACCTATAATATGGAAGGAGATCCACAGACTTTCCAAGAAGTAATGCAGTCAACAGACGCTCTCTTGTGGAAAGAAGCTATAGATGATGAGTTAGATTCATTGATCCAAAATCACACGTGGGAGCTGGTAGATGTACCTGAAGGTGCTAGGCCTATCAATTGCAAGTGGATCTTCAAGAAGAAGCTTCGTCCTGATAATATTATTAAGAAGTACAAAGCAAGACTGATGACGAAATGATTCTCTCATAGAGAAGGAATGAACTTCTTTGATATCTATGCACAAGTTTGTAGGATCACTACCATCAGAATGCTTATCACATGGGCGACGATAAAAGGGTTCGCCATACATCAGATGGATGTGAAGACTATCTTTCTCAATGGAGACATCACAGAAGAGATCTACATGGAGAAACCAGAAAGACTTGATGCTTCAACTGGTAAAGTTTGTAAACTTATTAAATCTCTATATGGACTTAAGCAGGCACCGAAACTCTGACATGAGAAGTTCGATGGGGTTGTTCGCAACAATGGGTATCAAGTCAGTGAGTCTGACAAGTGCATATACATCAAGGTTGCTGAAGAAAAGGTGGTAGTTATCTGCCTATATGTGGATGATATGCTCATCATCGGGAGTGATTTGAAGATAGTAACATCTACCAAGAAATTTCTATCAGCTTAGTTCAGTATGAAGGACCTTAGAACTACGGACGTGATTCTTGAAATCAAAATCATATACTCTAAAGATGGTAATGGATTGTCCCAATCTCATTATGTCGAGAACATGCTAAGGAAGTTTGGCTACTATGACCTGTCAGAACTGTCAGTGTCGCATGATTACAACAATAAGCTTCGACCAAACACTGGAAGACCAGTAGAGCAGTTAAGGTACTCAAAGATAATTAGAAGTCTTATGTACACGATGAGCTGTACAAGGCCAGATATAGCATTCGCTGTAGGAATGCTTACTAAGTTTACAAGTAAAACTGGAAAGCTTCACTGTGATGCTATGATGAGATACTTGAAAGGAACTATATGTCTGGGCCTATTCTACACTAGATATCTGGCTGTAATCGAAGGCTATTCAGATGTGAGCTAGTGCTCAGAACCAGATGAGTGCAGATCTACTGGAGGTTTTGTTTTCACCATGGGCGGAGCTGTCATCTCGTGAAAATCTAAGAAGCAAAATATGATTGCACAGTCATCGATGGAATTTGAGTTCTTCGCACTCTGTGCTGCAGGAGATGAAGCTGAGTAGCTCAATTGTATTCTCCGAGACCTTCCATTGACAGAATTGCAAGGCGCAATTACAGTCTATTGTGATAATCAGGCAACAGACGGTGTGGCAGCGAACTCGTTGTTCAATGGAAAGAAGCGGACCATTCGTCTGAAGCATAGCTATTTTGGAGAACTCATTTACCAAGGAGTCATCTTGGTGATTGACATTCAGTCTTTAGAGAATATAGCTGATCATTTGACTAAAGGTCTGAAAAAGAACATAGTCGAAAGGACGTCTATTGTAATGGGTCTCAAAGTTTTGTGAGTCTTACAAATACTTACCATGTTTATCCAATTATTAGTTCAAAGCTTATGGTACTAATAGTAAATATAACTGGTTCAAAAGTCAAGTAAGATTTGTAAAGTTTGGTAAGTCTTACAAACACTTACCATTTCATCAAGTTATTAGTTCAAAGCTTATGCTACTAATGACAAGATGATTTATTCAAAAGTCAAGTAAGATTTACAAGTGAAATTCTATCATGTAAAGAGGTTGGTTGTTAAGCCTTAATGAGTCCAAAGCATTTCGGATGCGGGATATTGGATAGGTAACATGCCTAAATGACTCACCAATAATCCTATCATGTAAAGGGGTTGGTTTTTAAGCCTTAATGGGTCCAAGGCATTTCGGATGCGGGGTGTTAGATAAGAAACACGCCTAAAGGACTCACCTATAATCCTATCATGTAAAGAGGTTGGCTGTTAAGCCTTAATGAGTCCAAAGTATTTTAGATACGAGATGTTGGATAGGTTACATGTCTAAAGGACTCACCGATGATCCTATCATGTAAAGGGGTTGGTTTAAGACTTAATGGGTCCAAAGTGTTAGGTCTCATGTTATGAGCCTACATCTTCTAATCTTGTTTTGATGATTACAAACAATTCCTAATATTGTTTGTCTAGTGTTTATGTTTCTTATTAGGTATTCTAGCTAAATAATGTGTTGGAGGATGGATGGAATTGCGCATTCACGATCATATCCAATGGAGGTTGGCGGAGTAGTGGTTGAAGCCTTGCAATTCATGTTAAAGATCCAAGTCAAGCTTCATCCATGTATACCAAGATAGAGCTTCGTTGAAGATCACAAGCTTGGGTATATTTAGTTTAGGTTTTTATACTTGTGTGTTAATACTTTAAGCTCATATTATTCACACACACGTATTTGTTGATTTTATCAAAATATAGGTGTTTTTGTGAAAACATTGTTTTATTAGTTTATAGACTTTAATATCAGTTTATACATAGTTTATAAAGTTCATAAAATCATTTTGTAGAGTTTCAAAAGTTTGTTTAAATCAAATGTCAAAAACATGTATGTTTCCTTTTCATGTTTTTGAACATATTTGAAAAATGATGAGTTTTCACTATTGGGGAATGCAATTCTAAAAATTCTTTTTGTAACATGTTTATTATCATGTTTATAAACATTTCCCAAAGTTTCATAATTTTTAGAATTTATTTGTTATTTTTAAAGGCACTTTTAAAATCAGTTTTTCAACATGAACAGTGTCTGTGCACGTTTTTAAGTCGACTTATAAACCCTGACAAGTCGACTTATGAACTCCTCTGGAAAGTGCATTTCTTTTCTGCTGAGTCGACTTATTCATGAACACAAGTAGACTTATGATAAGTCGAATGCAAGTCGACTTATGATAAGTCGAATACAAGTCGACTTATGAAGTGTTGCACAGTTATGTATTTTCAACCAGTTTACAAAATAAATTATTTCTCTCAAATGGGAAATCGTATTTAAGAAATTCTTTTTCTAAAATGTTCATATACATGTTTAGAAGCTTTCCTAAAAATTTCACGATTTTTGGAGTTGTTTTACTGTGCCCAATTGATTTTACAAAATCGTGTATGTCAACAGATTTCGGAAACTGTATGTCTGTGTTCAAACATTTATTTCTCTCAACTGGGAAATGATTTTTCATAAATTCTTTCTCTAAAATGTCATTATACATGTCTAGAACCTTCTCACAAAATTTCATAATTTTTGGAGCTGTTTTACTATTTTTAATTGATTTTACAAAGCCAGATACGCAAGTTTCCAGAATCTGGATTTTGGGGTACTTTGGTCTTTTCACCCTATAACGGCTATAAACGGCTATAAACGGCTAGTTTTAGTTTTGGGGTGTTTTTGGCTGATGTTTTGGGTTGTTATAAATACCCCATTGCATTCAACTCTCCTATTAACTAAGAGAAAAGTTTTAAAGAAGTTTTTACAAGTTTGTTTAAGGTTTCTAAGTGTGTTTAAGAGTTTGGTTTGTGAAGATAATTTCACAAGGGCTTGAGGAGATAATCTTTGGTGTTTGGGCTTCAAATCATCTCTCTCTCACTCTTGTCATTTATTGGAGAGGTTTTCTAAACTCAATCTAGCTTTACATTTTATTGTTTAATTATCATTTTATTAAGCTAGTATTTATATTGAGTTTAGTTGATTTTATTTATCTCTTTGTTCACACACAACCTATTAAGATTATTGTATTTTCATACTTAGTATAATTTGGGGTTGTGGGTTTGTGACATTGAGAGTGTGCTTAATTGAGTTCTCACCTTATATTAGAGAACAAATCCTTTGTTGTAAGCTTTCATTGTAAGATCACTTGTATTACACTAGTACACCAATAGGAGTGTGTGGTGAGAGACGGGGTTGTCCCAAGAGTAGTGGTGTCGGTAGCCTAGAGAGAGGTGATAATTCCGAGCACTTGAGGGAGACACGGGCTAGAGACCAACACTTGAGGTTGTGGTTAGTGTAGTTACATTGTGAGTGTTATAGAGTTTTCGGTTAGCTAGAAAACCGAGTGTGTAGAGAAGTTCCGGCTTCCAAACCGGGTGTGATAGTGGAGATCTCCTCGAGGTGAGGAGCGGGGACGTAGGTCAGGCGGACCGAACCTCGTGAACATATCGTTTTGTTTGTGATTGCATTGGCGCACTTTTATATTCGTGCTTATTATTCATATTGCCTTTGTCAATTACACATTGTTTATATTCCCACTATCTTATGTTGTTTGTTTCACCCTTGTATTAGTTGTATATCCTTGCATATATATCTTGTCATATATCATTCTTGCTAGGATATTTGTCAATAAATTTAAATTGGCATAAATCGGATTAGATTAGCATAAACCCTATTCACCCCCCCTCTAGGGTTCCTTCCTAGTGGCATTAGGGTTCTTTCACAAAGCATTTCAGATGCGAGGTGTTAGATAGGAAACACGCCTAAAGGACTCACCTAGAATCCTATCATGAGAGAGGATGGCTCTTAAATCTTAATGAGTTCAAAGCATTTCGTATGCGAGATGTTTAATAGGAAACATGCCTAAAGAACTCACTTATGCCTAGGTGGAGATTTGGCTGTCTCCTATGGTGTCTTGTGGAAAAATACTTAGAGTCCTAGTAGAAACCAGGATAAGCACATGGCCATAAATGTGCAAAGACAAAGGCAAGTGTGGTTGAAAGTGAAAACTACCACAGATGAGTTTGATCTTGTGTGATCGCTGGATTTTAGACATGTGCTGGTTCAAGTCTCTGCGACACCATGCATCTATCTACTATTCAGTTGGTCTAAGGGGGATTCAAGTCCTTACGACATCTACCTTATGCACAACGATTGAAACGACAGTACCATAACACGACACTAGTTTAAAAACTTATGGGGAATTGTTGGATTTTTTTTGTCAACCCCGCTTTCCAAAATGAGTTTTCAAACTATATATATTAACTACAAGTACTTTTCATAAATGCTTAGTAGCCTAGTGAAAAGTTAATGTTTTAGTATTTCAAATGGTTCCTTATTCGAGGCTTGCCAACGACAAACCGAAAAGTGTTTTATTTGAATTAATCCCTTATAAGTTTTAGTGGGCCGTGAGCCGGGGGCCAATAGGTCGGGGATCGGGGCTAATCGGGCTGAGGTGCTAAGTGACGCTTTGTTTGGCGTACTTCGCACGGAGACATCAGGGTGAGGTGACGCTGTTTGGCGCCACGTTGGCTGCTACTATGGTCGCCATGGATGCTGCCTCACAGGCTGTTTCGTAGCATACAGACGAGCTACGTATTCGCACGAGGGTGTGACCCTAGCGTTCTCAATGTCAAACGAGGTTCGCCTGTTTGACGAGATTCGCTCATTCGACGAGGTTCGTCTGTCAAACGAGGTTCACCTGTTTGACGAGGTTCGCTCGTTCGACGAGGTTCGTCGGTCATACGAGGTTCACCTATTTGACGAGATTCGTCGATCATACGAGGTTCGCATGTTTGACGAGGTTCACTCGTTCGATGAGGTTCGTCTGTCATACGAGGTTCTTCTATTTGACGATGTTCGCTCGTTCGACGAGGTTCGTCTGTCATATGAGGTTCGCCTGTTTGACGAGGTTCGTTTGTCAAATGAAGTTCGTCTGATTTGCTGAGACGTGACCCTCGCGTTTCGTAGCAACGTGTCCATTGATTACCTCGTATTTAGTAGTTACTGCATATAATATTTACAATAGTATTTAGAGCAATTTAATGCATTGATGTTACAATCTTAATTGCTATTGAGAATTATAACAGTCACATTAATTACGAGTGACTCTTAAGCTGGCCTTAGAGGTCTATAAATAGCGCCCTTACGCAGCTCATGAACTGACTCTCGCGAGCGTGGAATACGAACGTCGATATACACACGCGAGCATGGAAAACAAACGTCGTATCAAGGCGATCTTGACGTTGTTGCTGTTGTTGTGTTGCTGCTGCAGAAATTATGCCTGCAGGAACCCTAAAACCGAAAGGTTCTGAGATCGAGGAGATCTTTTGCCATGACCGAAAGGTCTTATAGATCGAGGAGATATTGACAATACTGGGTTGGTGCACACCAGAGTACTATACTGCTATTCCTGAAAGCAGTTTGGCCTTGGGATCCTTGCACCGGAGTAAGCCAAATATTGTTTTAAGCACAACGTTTCACAAACGCATAGCAGTTAACTAAAATTTTAAAATAACAGCACATCTAAATTCCTTTGTTATATTCCAGATTTAATCACAATTCCCAACATAAAGTAGTCAGAACCACATGAGGCTCCGACTTCTATGTAAACGCACTCGATTCGGTCATCCTTTTTTGCTAAGACCCTCCATAAGAAAGGCATACCCCTTGTAGTGATGCGACAACGGATGCTTGGACGGGATGTGAGGGTGTGTGTGTCATCTTCGTCTAGCTTATGGTAATAATGAATTGTGGGCGTCAATTAGGCATACCTCAATTCATTTGGTGGATTCGATTTGGACTGTTGTGTCAAGGGAATAATAACTTAGGGACTGTTTGGTTGGGTTATTTTACTTGAAAGTACTGTAGCTCTCAGGCTACATTTCTTTCATGCGTTTACGCTATTTGGTTGTGCAAATGGATTGCTGATGTGGCAGTAAAGAAAATCCCACTTGGCAACCTCTGACCAATTCCCACCCAAAACAAGCATTTTGAGCTGAAGTTACTGTAGCTATCAGGTCCAGTTTTCCAACTAGTTTCCTAGCTACAGTAACTTCACGTGAATTGCATAAAAGAACCAAACAGGCCCTTAGTCAATAGACCTGTTCAACATCGAGTACACGTCAGATTTGTAGCCCTTGCATGTTAGCCTTTTCGATGTCGGGCATCTGAACATCCAATGTCAGTTCCTCTACAACAATTTCAAAATAATCTGATCTTCATCAGCTGATGTTGGTTGGAAGAATAGTAGATGGTAGGTATTCTTCATACATAAACCCCAAAATGAATTCACTTCATCCAGCGCTGCATTCGACATTAATCATTGCGTCAAGCGTTCTAGAAGTCTTGGGTCTTAGGATTTTTGAATCAAAACAACTTATTTTCAAGTTCAAATTTTAATCCATCAATTATCCACATTCTTATACATCCATAGGATTCATTTGGAACCTCTTTTACTCAGAATAAACCATCAACCTAGATCTAGATCCCTACACAAGCTTTGTCAATTATGTCATTTTTTCTATCCAAAGAACTCTCCATCTTCAAAACCAACCCCCCCCCCCCCGGGGGGGGGGGGGGGGGGGGGGGGGGGGCGGGGAAATTTTTGGTTGCCTTCTTCCTCAATCTCTTCCTCCACCTTCATCACTGGTCGTCTACTCGCTCCTCTTCCTTCTTCCTCGGGCTTCTCCACTTCCACTCTCTTATTCTCCTTCTCCACCATCTCTAACTTCGCTTGTCTTTTCCTCCTCCACTTACATTCTTTCCTTATTGCTCTTCTCTTCCTCTACCTCCAATCCATACACGCCTCCTTCTCCCTCCTGCTTCCACTTCGAACTCTACTCTCATTTGCCTTTCTTCCTTCTCCTCCTCCTTTGTCATCGTCCTTCCTTCAACATCATGTCAAAGTTAACAAAAAATAATTAAGAGGAAAAAAAAAATAAAAGTTAACAACTAACAATTAAAGTTAATAAAAAATCTATCATTAACAAAAAATATTTACAATTAACATAAACGAACTAAAATTAACAAACGACAGCTAATTCAACAAAAAATCTCTAAATTAAGAAAAAAAATAGAATTAGCAAAAAATAATTATTAATCTTGGTTGTTTCCAGCTAACTTTAGGTATTTTTTCAATTAACCATAGTTAATTTTTGTTAACTATAAATGCTTTTTTGTTAATTGTTACTTTCATCTAGTTTTTGCTAACTTTAATCTTTTTCTCTCAACTTCTAGGCTTTTTTGTTAATCTCAGCTTGACTTTAAAGGAAGAACGACAATAGAGAAGGAAGAATGACGATAGAGAAGGAAGAAGATTGAAAAAGGTCGCATGTGGTGGTGGAGGGAGGAGAGGAGAGAGGGGGCGCATAGAGCGGAGGTGGTGGACGGAGAGAGGAATAGGGCAAAGATTTAGATGATGGAGTACGGAAAATATTTGGGTGGACGAGCTGGAGAAGAAGAAGATGAGAAGCAAAGATGCAGATGGTGGGGGAGAAGGATAGCAGGAGAAGAGAAATAATGGCTAATATGTATGAAGCTGCTAATCATGACGTATCCAAGTATCACAGACTTTTAGATGATTGCTGAACTTTTACATACACCATATCTTCACACTAATTTAAAAGTCTTTGTTCATACAAAAAGAATATGATGCACTTCATATAATGGACAATATATATAGATCTCTATGCATTTTGAAGAAGAGCTTAGGTACACAACCCACATATTTTCAGTTTCCACCCATCATTTTCTAGAATTGGTGTTAGATGTTTCTCAAGATGGGCCAGCCATTCTTCAATATGTCATCAATCTTAGAATCTATCTTCTTCTGGATCTCTGGTGGACAAAGCTCAGCAGCATAACCATTCAATTTTGCAGCCAAACTAGAAGTAACGAGCTCTAAGTCTGGCATGTTTCCTATCAGTTGCTGGAGAAAACGATTGCGTTTCAGCTCAAATTTCTGCAACAAAATGCAAAAATAGTTTTATCTAAGGTAGCAGTCAATTCATGGAAACTTTGTGCAGGTATTTCATTATAAATACAGTGAGAACCAAGTAGCCAAGAAGAGGAAACATGATAGACTGGATATAGAATTATAATCAACCTTGAAGCATGGTTGAAGCCAAAGAATCAAGGAAACACGTTCGTTTTTGTTTACTTTATATTCCACTGGAAACCGGGAAGTGGTCAATGAATGGCCAAAACATTTACTTGTTTGTCTTCCCATGAGTATCTTGTGTATACCTTCTTAAGATATGTTGTAGAAGTTCGCCATTATTCTAGTTCTTCCTGGTCATTGTCTGTCTAATTCAGACCCAAACCCTCTGTTATACTTAGATCTTTCTAAAACCAGTATCGAAACAAAAACGAATACCTTAACCTCGTCAGAGAATACCAGTAATTGGTTTGATTCTTACATTTCTCTTTGCACATAAAAACCATGGTGTATTATAAACATTTCAGAAAATACTATTTTTGCATTTCATGACTCCTATGTCATCAGTTGATACTGCCAGATTTACTTTGTACCTACACTTTCATAAGAGAATAATTGAAAGACCTGACTTCTATCAACAACAAGCATAAAGTGCAGAGGAGGGACCAAAAATTACTTCTCATGGTAAATAGTTTGTCTAATTGTTGTAATCTTGATGTTTTATATTAGTTCTAAGGAAACTTAGTGCTGCTAGAACGTTGTTTCTACTACAGTTTAAGTAAGAAAGATAACTGAAACATGTATCCATCACAATACCTGATGATCAGATTCAGCAGGATAAAATGCTCCGAGCTGTTGTATCTGTGTAGTCACGATACTGCTTCTGCTCTTGGTTTGTTCCCTTTCTTTGCTTGCAGCTGCTAGCCTAGCTTCGAGAGTTCCATTTGTAAATATGATTGATCTATGGAGACAGCAAGTGCTCATTCAGTAAAGGTGTACATACAATACTGCTAGGCTATAATGTCGGTTCTATATGTTTCATGTTTGTAATCAAGATTGATTTACTTAAAATGAGAGGAAGCACATCTACGTTGTACTCTCCATAGGCATTCTCTAATCTTTAAGGATGTTGACCCTTAAAAGATAGCCAACAGCGGAGACAATGGGTTCTGAATAGGATTAAGATCCTTCAACATTCTACATCTAGCATAAGAAACTATATAGCAACTATGTTAACCTCTCAATTTGATTCGGTTTATTCTGGAGAAAGTCTTCATCTAACTTATTTAACAGGACACAGTCTTTATTTCGAAGGATTCACACTTTGATGGCTGTAAGGGATTAAACTATCAAAGCAATGAACAAGTAACAAATATGACCTTTCAATTTCTACTACTCGTATTTGCTTATCTAGCGCATCCAATTTGATGGTTCTCCAACTTCCATGAATTAGAGGGTACAAGTAGGCGATAAGTCTTACCTCTAATGATTGCACATGTTTCTCAACCACACTCTAACTAATAACACAATTCTCTCTGTTGCTACTCAAAAACATATTAGTTTGAATCAGCTTCTCAATCACGTTTGCTATATCCACTCCCAAACAGTAATTTTGGGAGTTGGATTGCCGAAAATGCCCTTTTGTTGACAGAAAAATTAATTACCCACCGAATTGGCTGTCCGGTGGGAGAAGGGCAATTTAGTCCTCACACACCCCCAAAGTTACTGCAATTCATGACTAAAATTGAAGAGGAAAATAGTATTCCCTTCAACATAGGTCCTATGGTTTCTCTCCAACTCTGATGAACCAAACTGTCGTCAATTCTATACGTAGTGCGTGTATGTGTGAGCGAGCGAGCAAGCGAGCGAGCGAGCATATGTGCATGCGTGAGGATGTCAGATGATTACCTATACTGATCACCAACATCGGGTCCTTGGCCAAAAACCTGCCTAGAATCATGATTAGCCCAAAACACATCCAGAAGCTGCTTATATTGAATCACATCAGGATCATATTCAACCTGCAATAGCAATTCAAAAAGTTTTTTTTTCCTAAGGAACAAAACAGAACTCATCTCAAAATTATGTACAACTTAATCTGCAATTCCTAGAAAAGAACAGATCTAAGTTTCTTCACAAAGGATTCAAGTTAAGCAGAAAGCAAAGTAAAGATTACAGCACTTTCCCTTCTGAAAATTGCAATAATTCAATCGAGAGTGCTAAAATTTAAATCACATTCCGATTGGACTCATATAGATCACTGTAAAGACTCAAAACCTTTAAACATGAATAACACTAAAACAGCAAATTTCTCCATTAAATTAGAAGATTTTCAAGTGAAAACCCTAACCCTAACGCACTCAGCGTGATCGCCCACGTTGCGGAACTCGGGGTTGGATTTCGTCCCGCCGGAATAACCTACCGACGTACGGACGACGCCGGGGACGCATCCGAAGGCGGCCTCGGATCTCCAGAAGCTTCCGAGGGCGAAGACTGCGACCTTAACGGGTCCGGACCGTTGGTTTCGGGTCGGATCTGGGATGCGGATCCCGAGGGTTGGATCCGATAAGGAGAAGAGGAATGTAAAGAAGAGGAAAGAGAGGAGGGAATGGTTTCGGAGCTCCATCATTTTTTTGTTTTGTGGGATTTAAATGTTTTTATAGTTTGGTGGTTTGCTGTTGGAAGGAGATTAGGTGATCCTAATTGAAAAGACCTAAATCCCAATCGAAACAGGCTGAAGATAATTTGATTGTAAGGGGCTGTTTGGTCCCCTATTATAAGGGGTGAAAAACTCAGAAAACCCCTTCACGTCAGATTTTTAGCCCTCCACGTTAGTTTTTTTGTTTCCATCCATTTCTTTGTGCCGCTTTGGTTCGCTCAGACGGAAGAGAGAAAACTCTGCTGAAATCGCCGCCAGCTCAGATTTTTTTTCCCTCTCCGATTTCCTTCCCCAACCGAGTGAAATTGATGAAAAATCTGCCACGTCAGATTTTTTTCCTTCTCTGCTTTGTTTACAAAAGTTTTCTTTTTTTTCTATGCGAACCAAACACAAGAAAAATAAATACATTGGTTTCCCACCATTTTTTATGTGCGAACCAAAGCAAAACAATCTATTTCTTGGAAAAGTTTAGAAAACTCAAAACTTGTGTTTCTTTACATGGAATTGCATTTTCCTATATCAAGGAAACTAACCAAACAGCCCCTAAGCCATTTAAAAGAAGGCTCGAAGCCTTCCTTGTTCCCAGCGTATTTAGGGCATGTTTGAAAACTTTGGCTTATAATTCACAAATGAATTATAAACTAAATGGATTACAAGTCGAAGTATTGATTAAAAAAATTGCATTATAAGCCGTTTTTCATAGGAGAGTGTTTGGCAAATGAGTGGATTATAATTCATCATTGTTCTCAAATGATCAAATTGAACGTGACTCTAGATTTAAACATTAAATAGGCTTGAAATTATCTTAAATGTTTTTTTTTTTGGGGGGGGGGGCGGGGTAAAACTTACCATTTACTTGGTTAAATTATATGACTTATAACCCACTAAGAAATAAGCTAAATGAAGGGAGACCTTTTCCTTTTTGGGCTTATAAAATATGTAGCAGTGGCTTTTAAATGACAAAAGTGGCTTATAAGCTAGTCTGACCAGTTGCCAAACATGCTCTAAATTTGTTCCTTCTAACTTTTAAACTATTTTTAGTCCTTACTTGCTTCTTAAACTGTTGAAATTATCTCATACTTATTCTATAAAGCAATAGGATAAAATAATCATTTCTCCCTTAAAGTATTGACAAACCCTAAATTTCCCGCCCCCCAACCCCACCCTACCCCCAAAAGTTTTTTATGTGCCTAATATGATTATTTTGTGAGCCTACAATTAAATATTTAGCAGCTTAATGACATGCTAGTGTTTTTTTTACATTTTTTATTACTAGTTGAGATGCACGTGCAATGCACGTGGTTGAATATCATGATTATTTAAATTGATAAAAATAGAATAAAAATAAAAAATAAAGTTTTTTGTGGGATTGATCATCTCAATAACCTCTCTCTCAAATAAAATATTATCATTGTTTCCTTCAATCCAGACTATGACCATGTAATTTACTATTTGTGAGTTATAAACACATTGATCTAGTACGACATCTCTGTTTATTAGTGTCTTGAAGTCTTCAAAAGATGGGTGATCATTCAATTCGCAAAGAAATTTTGCATATGAATTTACTTGTAATATGTCCATTAAAATTTCAGTTGTGGTTTGATTCATATCCACATTAACTTTTAGTTGTAATTTAACTCATATTTACATTATCTAATATTATTATTCAATTTTATAGCTCATTCTCTGAACCATATAAGTAAAATTGAAAGTATGAAGTATTATTTTCTTGTAAATTAGAGTAGGTAGATTATGATATATTTTGCCATGTGCTCTAAATATAATTTTTTTCTTTGATGCAAGGTCCCTATCAAATCTTGCACCAAACGATGTGAATGAAAAATGCTATCATAATTTACTGGCCTAGGGCAATTGTATTGTATATAGGATATATAACTTATCCAGAATATCCACATCTGCTAAGTAGATTTTGCTGTTGTGAGAGTAAAATGTTAGAGGCTCATATTCAAATTTTTTGGCTCTATAAAAGACATAAGAATCTAGAGTGCATAGCTTATATATTGTAAAGAACATATTAGTTCATAAAGAATTTTTCCTAATAACGATATTATTATAACGATATTACTATTTAGTATAAAATCAATTTTATTATATAACATTATATGACACTTTTTAATAAATTATAAAGTATATATATATAAACCTCAATGCTTATGGCCAGTAGTTGGGCTCTACAAAATAGGTTAACTTTACATTGTAGTTTGCTAGTGGTAATACTATTGGCAATGCCATTATCTTTCCTCTTTATCTTATTTTCACACTTTGCTGATGTAAGTCATCTTTTGCTAATCACTCAATGATTATATTTTGTTTTTATAATATCTGAGCTTAGAATATTCTCTTCTATTTAAAAAGTATTGATATGGTTTTCTTAAAAACATATATATAGTAGTAATAGTATATACTTCAGTTCAACTCAAATATTGGCTTGAAGCTATTTAGAGTGAGGTCCTTTCTACGCTATAATGGTGATATAGTGATTACACAATCCAAAACCTAAAGAAGAAATTTCTACAAAGGAAAGGTAATTTAATATATCAAATTAATAACTAATTTATAAAATATACATGGACAGTGCAAATAGCTATAGAAAGTAAGATATATATCTTCATGAAATTTTATAGTGAGTGACCAACCATAATCATCATAATTTAAGCATGAATAATTATTATTTTAGTTACTAATTTGATACGTGTAACTATAGAATAAATCTTAAGTAAAAAATAGGAATTGAGATTGTATTATCCTGTAGGTAAATAAATAAATATTATTAGAGTTTTTCTTTATATTAAATTTAAAAATAATAATTTTAATTATTAGGTGACAAATATTAGTTCATGTGAGAAAGTAAAGTAATCTATGGTCTATATACCTATATAATTAATCAATCAAACGTATTAAAATTATGATGACCACAATCAAAATTATATGGCGGGTTCACATTAAATATAATTTATAAAAAATAGTACATTAAAGTTAAAATCCTTTTAACCACTATATAGATTGTCTGATTTTTTTTGCATATATAAACTATACTGTCTAGGAATAGTGATGTGTGACTTAATACACCTTCGTAGGGTCGAAAAATTGAAGTTGATTGATTCTTGTTTTAAGAAATGGGTTCGATCACTTAGTACGACTCCCTTATAATCACTCGCACTCTCTCTCAATTACAGAAGAAGAGACGATTAATTTGACTTCTCTTTTATTTAAAAATGGGTTCTTGGTGGCGAAAGGATGCTTCTTTTGATGCTCAAGCCGAGATTGCTTCCCGTTGACGATCAGAACAAGATCACAAAAGCTTCTGATGGTGGCTTAGATCACGAGGATGCAGACACTGGTTTTTCTTCATACGATAGCCAAAACTCCTCGAGAAGTCCAAAAAGTCCCATCTTCATAGCTGCTCATAGCTATTTATAGAGTTAGTAACACATAACCGACTTACTAAAATTATGGGTAGAGGGCGTAACTGCCTCTTTCAATTCAGCTCACGTTGGTTACTGAGGCGAAACGTGCTCCTGAAATTTAGCCCACATAGCTGACTAGGTCTTCGGAGCCATTACAGCTAGATTTTGACAAGCCTTGCTGCATGGCGAGGTTCATCTGATTGGACGAGCCTCAATATATAGGAAGGTTTGTCTGCTAAGGCCAGCTTTACAGTATAGCGGACTTTGTCCTCACTGACTTCGTCTGACGAGCTTCGTATTCATCAACGAACTTCGTCTTCGATAGCTGAGTCCAACTGTATAGCAAGTCTTATGACTTTCCTTTTGACAAGCCTCATCTTCACTGATGAGCTTGACGTCTGGTGATGAATTCCGAACCTCGTATCCAATGACGAGCTTCGAACTTCGTATCCAACGACGACCTTCAAACCTCGTATCCAACGATGAGCTTCGAACTTCGTATCCAACGACTAGCTTCGAACCTCATATCCAATGACGAGCTTTGAACCTTGTATCTGATATGGCTCCTCGCTGGGTGATGAGTCTTCTCTTTGACCAAGATGAAGTTCATCCCTATGACGACCTTCGTCATATCTTATGGTTTGACATTTTTCGATGCCTGCAAAACCCCCTTCAAAGTTTTCAGACTTGAATTGGGTTATATGGAGTCTGAAACACTTTGAATCCTACTAGGATGAACTCAGCCTCATCGTTCGTAATTCAATGCTTCTGAAAGCTTTACCACGAGGTTCAGCAATTGGCTGACCCTCGTCTTTCCATTTGAACATTATCAGACCCACACCTATATGGCACCTTTCAGCCTTGTCAGCAATGACAGTTACGCATCTTTCCTAGGCCCGATAGGTGGCTGCCAGCTGGTGCCTCGAGATCTCCTCTCTGGATCTCACCCACAGATCTCGTTAGGAAGGGGATTCGTCCAACAATCTTAACTGAAGATCACAACCCTTGATTCAATTTCTCCTGTCTCTATATATACGGCGTCATCATATGAAGAGTCTTTTCTTCTTCTGATCGATTGAGTTATCAAAAACCCTTCATCTCCCAAATTTTAAACTTTTCTTCTTTGAGAGCTTTCAATCCAAGACCAATAGCTCCTAAAACCGCTGTAAACAAAGGCAAGGGCAAGAAGGTGGCCGGTCCTTCAGATGATCCCTTGACTTTGTCCGCTTTCTCAGGTAAAAGATCTGAACACAAGATCTGCGCTTCAACGCAGATGAACCCTGTCTATTTTAGACTTGGATTTCTTGAGGGAGATGAACAGTTTCCCACTTTCTAAGATCAAATTCCTCTTAAAAATGAAGTCTTTTGATTTGATGACGTTCGTCGTCTTGGCATATTCTGTCTTTTTCTGACGAACCTCGTCCACCAATTCAGTTATGATCAACTGTACATTAGCAACCACAACAACTAATTAGAATCTGAGGGTTGTAGTCTAGTTATAGGAGCAAGGGCTTGGTATTGGACCGTCGTTGGTGGTACCGATGCTTGCTTCTCACTCCCACAACAAGATCCTCAGCCCCGGGCAACACTCGCTTATTGCAAATGACATTGCATGGCGAATGCGATGATCCTAAACTTCAACATCAACTCGTCGGGATTACGATTCATTCGACATTGCTATAGATCCTGGAATACTTCTAATAGGAGTTGTATACCAGGACTTAAAGAATTCTTATTGCCGAAGAAAACGTCGTTGCTGAAGAATCTTGACCTTCTAGTCCTCATGAGACTAAAGAAGAGGTGGATGCGGCTATGGATGAGAGCACACTTCTGGGATCTCCGCATGTTGATGAATACGGGAGCAATATATCCGTCACTATTGGGAGGATGAGGCTCTTGGAGCCGAAGCTTCTTTTGGCGAATTTGAGGATCCTGCTCATGCTCATGAATCATTTGAGCATTTTCAGCATGAAGCTCCTGAGAGTATATCCTCACCTCGACAATTCACTAAAGCTATGCTTGGGGAACCCAACCCCACCATAGGACCCACTGGTATGCTAGTCTTAGCTTTGAATTGTCATTTTGTTGATGTTTATCCTCTGACATTCCTTTCACAGAACAAGTTGAAGGAGTTGAAGCTTCAAGGCAAGTGGGGAAGAAGCCCAAGAGGCCAGGATTTATGCGAAGAATTAAACGTGTCGCACAGAGGCTAAGGTGAGAAGATCCTGTGGTGATTTCTCATCCCGTCGCACCAATTGGAGTTGACACAGAGTCAGAGTCTGGGGACGATGTTCCATTGTCTCAACTCCGTGTGAGATCACATCCTGAACCAAGTGTGACTGCTGAGGATACTGCCACTACTCCCGTTATTCCAATCGAAGCTGAGGTCACTCCGAGTACAACTATTGACACCGGAGCAACTATGGATACAACTGTTTCTCTTGAAACAACTATTAGAAACGAAGTTGCTTTGGACGTAGCTTCTGGAGCCAAGGTTGAGATGACTACGAGCGTTGCGCCCGACAGCTCTATTGCTCAATGGAAATTCCAACTCCAGCATCAACCATGTTTGCCGCCACTCCTGCTATGACCGTTGTCGCTTCTGTAACTATTGTCACTGCTCATACAATCATTACAGCATCCACTATGTTCACTTTATCAGAAATAACAACGACATCTGGTGGCCATTCGGAAGCGGTGCCTTCCCATGTTACACCCTCTTCTTCTTTTGACTTGTCAAAAGTATTTGGGGGTGTCGATGGTCTGGAATAATTTTCTCACCATTCTAAGGGAATGCCCTACTCAGGTATTGGATTGTGGTGGAGATTTTGCTGGGATTAAGGTGGTGCTAGAACTTCTTTTGCATGTGATGCAGAACTTGACTAGCGATATAGCCACGCTGCCCTATTGGATGCATTTGGTAAATGTTGAAAGCCTTTTTAAAAAGTGGCAAGATCATCGTAATCAGTCCCTCCTCCCTATAGCTGAAGAACGTGGTATGCAACTTTTGAGGCAAAGGGATGATTCTCTGTTTGAGCTTGAACGTCAAGTGCTTGAGAAGAAGCAGAAGGTCAAAGAGCTCGGGGACATCAACAAAAAATTATCCAGCGAGAATAAAAAGGTCATAGATACTAAACGCAACCGGCAACGCTTAGTCAAATCGTATAGAGTTGCACTTACTGACATCCAGGCTAAGCTGGCCGAAGCGAAGAATGATTTGAAGGGCACAACTGAAAGGCGACAAACTTTGGAAACCTAGCAAGCAGAACATCAAACATTGCTTCAAGCTGAGTCAGATGATTTGGAGAGGCTAAGCAATGCTATGAGTAATGTGGAAGTGCCTTCTGATGCTAATTTACACAAGCAAGCGATGACTGAGGTCGAAGCCGCACACCAAGAATCTATAGGTCAACTTGCTGAAGAAATCCGTAAAAACAGTTGAGCAATTGTAATGATATTTTATCAATACAGTTATGCTCTTATAGATCCACTTTCTCCTTTGTACACTTTGGTTTTTTGTTAATAAAGTTCATTAATCATGCAATGCATAAGACTTGTCTTAACAAGTCTTAACACTTAGAGCTTTTTCAAAGTTGCTCTGACGAGCCTTACTTTGTTGAAGCAAGGTTCATTGGTTTCGACGAACTTCGTCATGATAAAATTAGTCTTGGAAGTTCAAGACAAAGCTCAAGTTTTGTTGAACCTCATTCTGAATAAGCCTCGTCATTCAATGAACTTCGTCAATTAGAAGTTTAAGGGTGAGGTTCAACCTGATTTCAACTAAATCTCACTATTCGAGTCTAGTCCGAAATTATGATATTCGTTCCTCCAATGTAAGGTTTGAAGCATCTCAATTTAAGCTCGATATCAGAGTTTGATTGAGATAACGACCTTCATCTATTTTGAAATTGAAGACGAGATTCGATCTGGTCTCAACTGAGTCTCAAAATTCGAACTCAGTCGAGATAGTGACCTTTATCGTTTTGGCCTTCAAAGACGAGGTTCAAACTGGTCTCAACTGAGTCTCGAAATTTAGACTCAATTAAGATAATGACCTTCATTGTTTTGGAATTCAAAGATGAGGTTCAAACTGGTCTCAACTGAGTCTCGAAGTTCAAACTCAATTGAGGTAGTGACCTTCATCATTTTGGAATTCAAAGACGAGGTTCAAACTGGTCTCAACTGAGTCTTGAAGTTTGAACTCAATTAAGGTAGTGACCTTCGTCATTTTGGAATTTGGAATAAGAAATAATCTTATTAAATGAAGATGATTGGACTCCACCAGTTCTCGAGCTGTTGATCTACATGAATCCATCGCTTTGTTAGGATAATAATAAGTATTGAATACTTAATGCGCCTCTCATTATCTTGCTCTCTGCGTTAAGTACGAACACATTGAATGCGTCTCTTCGGTTCCAACGCCTCTTGACCATCTGGTGCTCAAGGGTTCGCGTAATAGATCCCAACCACTTAATTGGCTCCACTGCCTATAAATAGGACATGGCTCTTCGAGAAGAACTATCATCTTCTTCTTTGAGCCTTGTTACAAAATGACTCAGAGGAGTTTCCTCTTTTCATTGTTCCCTTCCTTATCCCCTTCACAACTTCAAGATTTTCTGGCTTCAATGATCATCGCTGGTGAGGTAGGCAAACTTGATATCACGGTCTCTTTGATCGACGTCATTGCTTCAGGTAAACTCTGATTAAGTTGGACCTCTCTCCACCAGCGGCAAATTTGTGCTTAAATCAATTAAGCCCTTATTAGGTAGATGAACAATCTTCCCCTAACTTTTTTTTACGAGGTTTATTCGTCTGACAAACTTCACTTATATGACAAAGTTCATTTTCTTGACGAGCTTCGCTTGTCTGACGAAGTTCGTTTGCCTGACGAGCTTCACTTGTCTGACGAACTTCGTGCTAACTTTATCCTTTAGCTCATTGTAGGGGTTCCTTCATTTGAGAATTTTTCGATCTTTCAGAACCAAAGTCAGGCTGTGCTTTAGCAACTTGCTGGACTTTTGAGTGCAACCGTTTATTTAGACTTTGGGTTATGTGTCAGCTTCGGACCCACTAAAGCGCTTGTCCTTCTTCTTACGAGCATCAACAACTCTTTTAAAGGTGCCGCTTCACTCTATAACTCATCCACGTTCTGTTGGAATGGGGAAGATGCTGATCCTATGCTCAGAACTTGTGGTAATTCTATTAGTACTCAGTTTACCCAAGAAGATGGGCAGGTGCTACCAGCACCAAAGTTGAAAGTCGAGCATGGGGAAGGCTTCATGCCAAGGAACGGAAGATAGAACTTCAATAACAAGAACCGTAACATTGTTGAATATGAAGCTTAACACCATTGTAAAATGCCCACTTGATTGCACAAGAAGACGTTATCGAAGGTCGTCGAAAGAACTTGTAATTGAACCTCGTAGTGTAGCTCGAGGGTCGTCAAAAAAACTTGTAACTGAACCTCGTAGTGTAGTTCGAGTCTTCTAAGTTCAATCTATGTACTATGACTTTTTGTAACTTCAATCATTACATGAATAAAATTTATAGTTTTCTCCACATACTCTTCTCTTCTTTTATACAATTAATAATCGGAACTTAGGATTTTTAGCAAACCCTCAGCTATCAACAAACTTAATATGTCTTTACCAACTGCCGTTTGAGTTGAACTAGTCATACTTTCCCCCTTAGTATGACGAGTTATCAAAGAGTTTCTCTTAGACTCAAATGCTAAGATTTCTCTTCTATCCGTAGCCTTTCTAGGCATTAGATCAAATATATAGTAAAAACAAATGACTAAGTTAAAACCAAGTTTTGGAAATGTGAAAACGAAACTCATCACATGGTAATCTTCTTATAAGAAAACGAACGTTACTTGTAAAAATGACGATGTTGGGATAATCATATCATTCAATGACTCAAAAGTATAATGATCATGATTGAAAAAGCAACACATCACATAGTAGGTTACTATTGGAAAACTAACGTTATTTGTGAAAATAACGATGTTAGGAGGATCATGTCATTTAGTGATATAGGAGTATGATGACAAGGATGAAAACAAAGGCACATCACTTGGTAGGCCGATGTTGGAAAACGAAGGTTATTTAGGGAAATAACGACGTTAGGAAAATCATGTTGTTCAGTGACATAGGAGTATGACGACAATGATAAAAATAAAGGCACATCACTTGATAGGCCAATGTTGGAAAACGAATGTCATCTGGGGAAATGAAGACATTAGGAAAATCATGTCGTTCAGTGACATAGGAGTATGAGTCATGACGACAAGGACGAAAACAAAGGCACATCACTTTGGTAGGCCAAAGTTAGAAAACGAACATTATTTGGGGAAATGACGATGTTAGGAAAATTATGTTGTTCAGTGACATAGGAGTATAACGATAATGATGGAAACAAAGGCACATCACTTGGTATGCCAATGTTGGAAAACAAATGTCATTTGAGGAAATGATGATGTTAGAAAAATCATGTCGTTCAGTGACATAGAAGTATGATGACAGATGAAATAGCAACACATCACATAGTAGGTTACTATTGGAAAACGAACATCATTTGTGAAAATGATAACGTTTGGAGGATCATATCATTCAGTGACATAAAGTACGATGACAGATGAAATAGCAACACATCACATAGTATGTTACTATTGGAAAACAAACATCATTTATGAAAATGATGACATTAGGAGGGTCATGTCGTTCAGTGACATAGAAGTATGACGATAGATAAAATAGCAACACATCACATAGTAGGTTACTATTGGAAGGATATTTTTAAATGAAAGTTAAATATTGACTATCAGAGGTAATCATTAATGTAATAGTTTTATGGTCCCACCATCCTATTGAAGAGGATTAGTAAGAAAAATTTGGAGGGGATCAAGTAAAGAAATTGTTATCTCGATTTGCCTTCCCTTTTGCTATGAAGTGTATTTGACCAAAGGCCTATGGATAATATTTCTTCAGAAATTTATCATTGATAGGCATCATAAGTTTGTCACCATCCTGCGTGACGAGAGGATATGCTCCGTTTGAGTAGACAGTCTCCACTACAAATGGTCCTTCCCACTTTGGCTTGAACTTTCCTTTCTTCTTAGAGTTCAGAATCATTAGGCATCAGACAGTGAGAACTAAGTCACCTTCCTTGAATGTGCGACATCTAACTTTCTTATCAAATGCTCTGGAAATTTGAGCTTGATAGAATTCAATGTATTGCTGAGCTTGTAGTCGCTTTTTGTCTAGCACCTCTAGCTCTTTGAGACGTCTAGGGTGATTTTCCTCCATCGTCATGTTAGTTGCAAGTGCTATCCGAAGAGATGCAATTTGGATCTCTAGTGGTAATACGACTTTACATCCGTATACTAAGGAGTATGGTGTTACACCTGTTGGTGTACGGAATATTGTGTGATAAGCCCACAAGCTTTGACCCAACTTCTCATTCCAATCTCTTTTGTTTGTCGAGACCACCTTAGTGAGAATCTTGACAATGGTTTTTTTGCAAGCTTCTGCTTGCCCATTAACAGCAGGGTTATAAGCTGTTGAGGCCAAATTCTTGATTCTAGATTTATCGCAGAATCGAGTGAAGGCTTGGTTAACAAACTAGGGTCCATTGTCGTGGATGATGGGTCTCGGAATACCGTACCTGTATATGATGTGGTGTCTTATGAATTTAACCACATCACCTGTCTTGATTTCTTTTAATAGGATTGCTTAGACCCATTTAGAGAAGTAGTCAGTTATCGCTAAAATGTAGCGATGTTCCTTAGAAGAGGGCGGGGATATCGGGCCAATAATATCCATACCCCACATCTTGAATGGCCATGAAGTAGCTGATGGATGAAGATGTTCAGGCGGCTGATGTATGTAATTAGCATGTATCTGACAGGCATGACATCGTTTAGCATAAGCAATAACACCATTAACCATACTTGGCCAATAATAACCTAATCTGTGAAGTCGGTCCCATAACTTAGGTCCGGATTGATGAGCTCCACAGATATCATCATGCGTCTCTTTGAGAGCTTCTTCTGCTTCTTTACTTGACAAGCAGCAAAGTAATAGTCCGTCATATGACCTTTGATATAAAGTCTGAGACTGAGAATTATAGTAGAATCTAGGTGCTCGCCTGCGAACAGATTATCTTTCTTTGACGTCTTCGGGAAATAAGCCATATAGGACATTATCAATGATTGGGAATCGCCAATCTCTACGTTCGAGTGTAGTGGGCTCTTCCTCAACCACATTAATTTGTAATGCATACTTCGGTCAGAATAATTACCTTCTTGTCACCGTGATTTGTTGGGAGGCTCTTTCAGGTAGGGCCAATGTAGCTACAAGAGATGCCAATGCATCGGCACAGGTATTTTTCAGATGGGGTATATAGTCAATGTAGAAGCCTTCAAAGGAGCTGGCCAATGCAATGACTACAATATGATAGGGAATGAAGTCTTCATTCCTAACTTAATATTCTCCTTTTACCTGATTGACGATGAGTTGTGAATCACCATACGCTTCTAGATGCTTCACACCCAGCTGTTTGGCTATGTCCAGGTCGATTAACAAAGCATTGTATTCGACTACGTTATTAGAGCAGGGTTCTGTTAAGGAAACAGCTTGAGGTAATACATGATTTTGTGGGGGAAACAAAAACTACCCCACTCCGACAACAACTGGACCAGTAGGGCTTGTTCTTGCTACGCCATCGAAGTATAATTGCTATATCTATTCTTTCGATATGATATTGGCTTCATACGTCTCATAAGGTATATTCTGGTACAATTTGACCTTCCCGTCCAATGGGTGGTTGGCCATAAGATCGCAAATAACTTGACCCTTCACTACCTTTTGAGGTTTGAAGTGAATGTCATACTGAGATAGCAACAACCCTCACCTTGCCAGTCACCAGTTTAATGCACCAGGTTGTGTCATGAACACCCGTATAGGATTGATCTGAGAAATGACATGTATGGTTTGTCCAACCAGGTAATGTCGCATCTTTTGGACTATGAAGACCAGAGCTAAGTATTCTTTCTCAATAGGAGGATAGCGAGGTTCAGCTCCTAATAAAGTCCTACTGAGATAATATATGGCATTCTCATGGCTGTTATCATCATCTTGTACTAAGAGTCCTATTAAGGCATGATCTGTAGCTCGAATGTATATTAGAAATGGTCTGTCTGACTTTGGTGCAACCAACATAGGTGGACTAGAGAGATATTTCTTGATCTCTTCAAATGCTTTCTAGCAAGCCTCATCCCATACGGAAGATACCACTTTCTTCATGAGTCTTGATAATGGTTGGCATTTTCCTGATAGATTGGAGATGAACCTACAAATGTACACCAAACGCCCCTACAGACTACGAAGTTCTTTAAGGTTCTTTGGAGGCGGAAGCTCTTGAATAGCTTTGACTTTATCTGGGTCAAGGTGAATTCTATTAGCTATGACTACGAACCCATGAAATTTACCGCTGACCATTCCTAGGAATGATTTGGTTGGGTTCATTTTCAATTGGTGCGTCCGCATGAGCTCGAACATTGTTTTCAAGTCATGCAAATGATCTGCCTTGTCATGAATTTTTACCACTAAGTCATCGACATAACACTCCATAGTCTTCCTTAAACTCGGAAAATAGTGATCATGACGCGTTGATATATAGCACCAGCATTCTTCAACCCAAAGGGTATTACTGTATAACAATATATCCTTGAAGGTGTTCGAAAGGAAGTATGCTTCTCATCATCAGGATACATCTTAATTTAGTTGTACCCTGAGAATCCATCCATAAAGGACATCCTTTCAAATCCGCATGTATTATCAATGATGACATCAGTGATGGGTAAAGGAAAATCATCCTTTGGACAAACTGAATTCAAATCTCGGAAGTCGATGCATACTCGAATCTTCCCGTTCTTTTTCAGAACAGGAACGATGTTGGCTACCCACTCAGAATGTTGTTCCTCATGGATATATCCTGATTCAATGAGCTTTTTGACTTCAATTTCAATTGCCTCCATGATCTGGGGCCAAAATCGCTATTGATATTTCTTAACAGGCTTAGCATCTGGTTTGATGTTGAGGCAGTGCATGGCCACCTAAGGGTCAATACCGGGCATGTCTTCATAATTCCAAGCGAAGATGTCAATATATTCATGAATAAGAGTGATGAGATTCTCCTTCTCCTCAGGTGATAGGCTATCACTTATAAATATGGGTTTCGGGTTGGACTCGTATCCTATGTTTACTTGAATAATTTTGTCATCAGTAGGAGGTTCACGTTGCTCAAAATGATTTTCCCACTGCATGCCAAGTTGTCTACTCAATGGATCTTCAAACAAGGGTAAGTGATCATCCTCTTGAGTCTCAATTGGCTGAGTTGAAGTCATATTGACCATGAGTTCTTTGAATATGACACCCGTGCTGACATCCGAATCCCAACAAGTTGATTCAGATGAAGAACTAGTGAGGTTTCCTTCCAACTCCTTTGTTGCCTCGAAACACCATATTAACGATGGGGATTCATATCCCAACCCCCTGCGAGTTTTGTGATAATAATCATCAGGTTTTCCTTCTAGAACATAGGCAGACTTAATAGGTGTCTTCTGTCCTTTGCCAAAATTTAAACCTTCCTTGAGGGTAAAGTCATATCCCATTTTCCTCATAAGGTATCACGCTGTTAGTGCAAAGTATGAGAATTAAGGATCTCTTACTTCTTTTTCAGCTTCTTCCTCCTCGAGAAGTTTCTCTACCATGGCTTCCAAGCGTCTGATAGATTCCTGTTGTTGACGGATGGTTGATAGTTGCTCTTCCATCTGCCTCGCCATGTCTTCCTCACTTCCAGCCATGTGAGTACTTGCTTGTTCACTTTGATCGGTATTGGATGGCTGAGAGGTTGCGATGGCTGAGTTCTCAGGCTCTTCATCAGCATCATCTGTAATGTCTGGCAATCGTCGGTAATCAAATAGGATTACCACACTAGTACTAGTACGAGTGTGCTGATATACTCACTGTCCTTCGACAAGTATTTTACCTAACCCTGGAGAGTACTTAGGATTAGAAGATTCAGAAGAACCAGTCAAGGATTTGCTCTTGCCCTTGCTGACCATGTTAATCGTCACTTCAATGTGACGATTCTTAGGTGCTTGTTTCTTGGGACGAAAGCACTTTATTCTTGATGACGAGATCATCGACGGCTCAGTCAACCATTCAAAGACTAAAGATTTATTTGCTGATTCCCCACATGGCATTAGGAAAGTACCATAAGAATAAGCTTCTCACAGCAATAATGAGATTACTTCTGACTCATGCTGCATTTGCGTCTGAGATGATCACGGAGGTCGACAGTAGGACTACCCCTACCTGGCTCCGTCGACCTAGCTTTACCTGAGCGAGACCCTCTAAATGATAGAGGTTGACGAACTTGGATAGCTGGACAAACTTCATCATTCATATGTTTATGACAAGGTCCGTTGATAGGATGAGCTTGGCACATTCTCCTTCTCGGTTGGTCCTTAACTTGATGTTTGTTTTCTGGATGAACCTCGGTATGAACCGCTTGTTGAGTTTGCTGAACCTTATTTTGAGGACGAGATTCATCTTCTGAGCATACATGGGTACAAGGATGAGGCCCGTCATTTTGACATTCCTCAGTCACTCGACCCTCATCAGACTTGTTGACCTTGGGCTGGTCAACTCTCGGTCGATAATGAAAACCATCTAGCGAGACCAAAGCTCAAGCCCTACGGTGACCTTGATTCTAGCACTAACATTGTCAAGCACGTATCGATAGCGGACCAACAGAAACTCCCGCTTCATCCGAGGCTGGACGAGGTTCGTGGTCAGAAGCCAAGGTTTGGCTAGTAGAAGCCGAAGTTCGGCTAGGTTGCTTAACAAACCATTTTTTAGCCTGACGGCTAGTTGTTGGAGCCTCATTTTTGAGAGGCATAGACTTTTCCTTAAGGTTAACTCGAGTGAAATCATCAGAAGTCACATAGGCTGAAGTCTCATAAGAGACTCGATGGCACTTTCATGCCTTGGTGGGACTAGACTTATTAGAGGAGAGAAACTCCTTGAACTTCGTCTGGTCAAACTCTATGACTAGAGTTTCAACCTCAATTCCCAGTACAATCTTATCTGATTGCACCACCACCAGTTCGTAAGAGAGAACGGCTACTCCCACTGTGGTCGTCATCATCTGTATGGTAAAAAAATTGAAGTTGATTGATTCTTGTTTTAAGAAATGGGTTCGATCACTTAGTATGAATCTCTTACAATCACTCTCACTCTCTCTCGATTACAGAAGAAGAGAAAATTAATTTGACTTCTCTTTTGTTAAAAAGTGGGTTATTGGTGGCGAAAGGATGCTTCTCTCAATGCTCAAGCCGAGATTGCTTCCCGTTGACGATCAGAACAAGATCATAAAAGCTTCTGATGGTGGCTTAGATCACGAGGATGCAGACACTGGTCTTTCTTCATGCGATAGCCAAAACTCCTCCAGAAGTCCCAAAAAGTCCTAAAATTTTCATAGTTGCTCATGGCTATTTATAGAGTTCGTAACACATAACCGACGTGCTAAAATAATGGGTAGAGGACGTAACTGCCTCCTTCAATTCAGCTCACGTTGGTTACTGAGGTGAAACGTGCTCCTAAAACTTAGCCTACGTGGCTGACTAGGTCTTCGGAGCCATTATAGCTGGATTTTCTGTGAACGACAAGCCTCGCTACATGGCAAGGTTCATCTAATTGGACGAGCCTCAATATGTACGAAGGTTCGTCTGCTAAGGTCAGCTTTGCAGTATAGCGAACTTTGTCCTCACTGACTTCGTCTGACGAGCTTCGTATTCATCAACGAACTTCATCTTCGATAGCTGAGTCCAACTGTATTGCAAGTCTTATGACTTTCCTTTTGACAAGCCTCATCTTCACTGATGAGCTTGACGTCTGGTGATGAGCTCCGAACCTTGTATCCAACGACGAGCTTCGAACTTCGTATCCAACGACGACCTTCAAACCTCGTATCCAACGATGAGCTTCGAACTTCGTATCCAACGACTAGCTTCGAACCTCATATCCAATGATGAGCTTTGAACCTTGTATTTAATATGGCTCCTCGCTGGGTGATGAGTCTTCTCTTTGACCAAGATGAAGTTCATCCCTATGACGACCTTCGTCATATCTTGTGGTTTGACATTTTTCGATGCTTGCAAAACCCCCTTCAAAGTTTTTAGACTTGAATTGGGTTATATGGTGATGAGCTCCGAACCTCGTATCCAATAACGAGCTTCGAACTTCGTATACAACGATGAGCTTCAAACCTCGTATCCAATGATGAGCTTCGAACCTCGAATCTAACGACAAGCTTCGAACCTCGTATCCGATATGGCTCCTCGCTAGGTGATGAGTCTCCTCTTTGACCAAGACGAAGTTCATCCCTATGACGACCTTCGTCGTATCTTATGGTTTGGTATTTTTTGATGCCTACAATCTTAGAACAACTTACCCTTCAATATCATTATTAATTAACATAACTATGCATTACACTGAAAACACAATGAAAAATTAGAAAACTACAAAAGAAACACCCTCAAAAGTTTTAAAAACTATAAAAAAACCATAAAATATTATAATTTATAGATACACAAAAGTATTAAACATTATATTAAAATCAAGGAACTATAAAAAATCATTGAAAATTTTCAAACTTTAGAGTGATAATTTGCAATGTATTAAACTTTAAGGGTTTTTTGATAAATTTTAAATTTAATAATATTTTAACTAGTTATGTTCTTTCCAAAATAATTTATGGGTAATGTTGACCATGAAAAGTTTATCTAAGCCTATACTTTTAAAGAGAGTAAGATATTTTTTATAAATTTTTAATTTTCTAGGGGCTATTAATAATTTTGTATATTCATTTTAGTGTCTATAAGTTAGAAATTCGCTTGATGTTTTTTTTGTAAATTATGAATTTTAGGGAGTTTTTTATAATTTTTTAAACTTATAGGCCTTTTATATAGATTGTAAAATATTTATAGACTATTTATATTCCCTATGTTTTCAATTTACTAATAAGTTTGAAATTCTCAGGGTTTTCTTTGTAAAATTTAAAATTTGAGTGTTTGATTGTAATTTTTGAAACTTTAAGGGTGTTTTCTATAAATTATAAATTATGTAGAAGATATTTATAATTTCTATATTTTAATGTACTATTAGGTTGGAAATTATCAAGATTTTTATAAATTTTATAGTTTTGAGGGTTTTATTTTATAATTTATAAAAAGTTTAGAGTGTCTATTGTAAATTCTATAATTTTTGGGGGTTGTTTGTGTTATGTGTAGGTTTTTAGTGTGTTTATAGGTTTGAAAATTTTAAGGTGTTTTTTTATAAATTTTAAATTTTTAGGGATTTTTTTTTTGTAATTTTCAAAACTTACAAGATACTTTCTCTAAAGTTAAAAAATTTTTAGTTTCTAGCTAGCATATGTGTTTCAGATTTCTCACTGAATTAAAATAAGTAAAATTTATAATTTTAAGGTATTTTAATAAAATTTTAAATTTGTACGAGTATTTTTGCAATTTAAAAAACTTGAAGTATATTTTTTACAAAGTCTGAAAACTTTTAGATGCTGGCTAGCATATGTTGTTTAGATTTCTCTGTGAATTAATATAAATAAAGGATTTGAATTATATTAAATGTATCTCTTTTATCCAATAACATGTTAAATCTCATTATGAATAAGATAAATCATTTAATTACCAATTAAAAGAAGATAGGATAATTAGAATAGATTAGAATACAATATAATATTTTAAAAGAGTTAAGGGTAGTATTGACCATGGAAAGATTTTTCCAAACTTGTACTTTTAAATGGAGTATGATTTGTTGCAATCTAAAAAATATTTTTTTAATTGATAAAAATGGATAAATGGTAAAAGGTATTGTGAGAAAATAGTTAATTTCCTTTTTAGATTGGGAAAAAAGAGATAAATTGATAAAAACCATTAAGAAAAACAACAAAACTGTTATGTTATTAATCTGTTAAATATTTGATTGTAAAACTCACAAGATGATTACATTGAGTGTGTGTGTGTGTGTGTATATATATTATGGTAATTCACCATCTAAAGATAAAAATATCTAGAAGCTATGTCTTCATAGGCCCAAAAGAGCTACAGCCTAAACCAGCTTAGCGGCCCAAAGCCCAGCCAAGGACAAATCTATCGACCAGTCAAGCAAACGAATCATCTTTACTGACATGAAATATGGGATCAGTCGACCCCTCATGATCGAGACGACTCCTCAAGAGTCCACCCACCCCATGATCGAGATGACTCCTCAAATAGTCGGCTCAACCATCTACTCGGCAGTTAATTATCACATTTTATTAAAATTTTATATCATCGTTATCTATTTTTTATGAATAAATATACCACTAATAATTATTTTTATCTTTAATTGCAGGTTAATGAAGAATAAATTCCAAAAAATCTCATATCTCATCAAAAGCCCTTGATTTAATGAAGAAATGAAGCAAAAGAGAAATTAAGAAGCCCATTGAAAAATTAAATTGCTAATTTATCCAAAAGCCCAAAGCAAAAGAATCAAGCCATGAATTAATGAAGCCCAAAACGCCAAAGCCCATGAAGCAAAGCCTTACCTCTTGTATGCATTATGAACAATCCAAAAATCAAGCCAGAAGCCCATGAAGCAAAAGCCCAGAACCAAAATAATGAAGCATGAATCATGAAGAAATGAAGCAAAGCTCAAAGGAAAATCAAGAAGCCCAATGGAAAATCAACAAGCAAAAGGCCCAAGAATCCAAGCCAAAAAGCTCAAAGGCTAAAAATGATTCCTTAGGGCTTAAGTCTTTATCCAAGGGCTCTCATTCATTGTTGTTTACTATAAATAGGGGTAGAGAGTGAGGGGTTAAGGGTGTGAAAATTTTTGTAACTCCTTTTGGAGAGGATGACTACTCTTAATTGAGAAGGCCTTTCAAATTTGTAACTTTTTATTACAATTAATAAAAGAATTTTTTCACCACTTTAAATTTTTCTTTTCTTCTCTTTGTTGGATGATGAAGATAAAGATGAAGATGGAGATTAATTTGAAGGTTTGTTTTTCTTATTTCTCTTTTATTGCTTATTAGTTTAGATTTATTTTCATGCTTGTAATTAGATTTTATTTTCTTGTTTAAATAGCCAAGAGGCTAGAATCCTCTTGCCTTAAATTTATTTCATGCTTATAGATTAGATTTATTTCATACTTATAGAGTAGATTTATTTTCTTGCATTTAATTCTTACAATTTATTTTGTAGTTTAGATTTTACAATTTATTTTGTGGTTAGATTTTAATTTCTTGCACTATTCACCTTGAGGTTAGAACCCTCTTAGGTTTAGTTTTCTTTTTGTTTATTTTTATTTTCTTTGATTCGCCTTTAGGCTAGAACCCTCTAGGGAATCACCATTTTCTAAGAAGTGGATTCAATTCTAGATTATCCATAACTTTAATTGAATCCGTCATCTTTACTTTCTTGAATTTTATTTTCATTCTTGATTTTCCTTTTTGATTCTTGATTTTATTCATCTCTCCTTGTGGAAATCATTTATTCATTATTACATCCACTCTCACTTACATTTTGTGCCTATTTACACACTATCACCTTCTTAATCTCTTCACAATCATATTCACTCATCACTCCTATTTGTCACATACACAACATAAGAACCGATTTTATATTTTCTCCTACAAAACACCTTCCTCGTGGGATCGATATCTTTATACTATAACTTGACACGGTTGTGCACTTGCAACATTTTTTAGTACATGTTTATGCCGCATCAAGTTTTTAGCGCCGTTACCGGGGAAGGTGCTTAAGTAAGTTTTAATTATTTTGGTTCTTTAACTTGTGTGTTTATTGTGAAGGAAACGCTTGGAGCTTGAAGATCGCGGATTGGAGAACTAGGATTTGAAGATTTGCTTGTAGGTAATTCTTCTTTCTAGAATTTTTAATTCCACCCTTTAGCTACTTCTTCACAATTAGAGACAATTAGGACTTTAAAAAAAAGATTTTATTTTTGTTGACCATAATAAAATTCACCCTCCACTTTGACATTTACTAACAAGATAATAAATTCAAATAATTTCACCCTTCTCATTTGTTTGATTGTTAACCCTAATTAAAAAAAAGATTATTTTTTCCATCCTTTTTAGTTGCTTTTAATTCATAGGGTTGCATTTCATATTGTTAGTAGGAATTCACCAAGTGATTTGAGCATCTTGATTTGGCACATACTTAAAAATATTTTAAGGGCAAAACCCCATATTTAAGATAAGATGAGGGATTTCATCACCCTTCCCTTAGCCCAAAAATCACTAATTCCTCACTACACCACCCAAGCCTAATAAAACTCATTAGACATTGGCCCTATGATTCGAGCTCAATAAGGAACAAAGAATCCTTAAGTAAACTGGTTTAAGTTTTCTTGGATTAGTTGGTGTCTAAGGCAAGGTTTAGGGGTTGCGTAAAGCGCTCCGTAAGGAACGAGGTACTTAATTGATTTCTGATCACCCTCTAGTACTATCCTTACCTGGCTAACTATCCGGGTAAAACTTTAATCTTTTTACTTTAGGAGTTTTTGGTTAGGAGCTAGTCTAGTTGAGTTAGGCTTAACCCTAGAGTTAGAGTGATTGAAAAGTGATTGATTTTGATTTGTTTAGTTAGGATTTTCCTCTTTTTCCATTCTCTCCTCATTAAAAAAAAACTAACTTTTATAAAAAAAAGTATAAAAAGAAATAGTTTTGGTGTATGCAATCGTGGATTAGGGATAACACACATCGATTAATTCGTTTTGAACCAATCATAGAAATGGCATATCCTAATCCACCCGTTCTTCAAGATATGTGCTATCCCATTAGGAATGCAATCCCCTCTTGTATTAGGCTCCCCGAAACAAATAGAATAAATTTTGAGCTTAGACCGCATTACATAAACATGCTTCCCAAATTCCTTGGAAATAAAACAAAAGATGCATATATTTTTATCTCGGAATTTGAGGAAGTGTGTATTATGATTAAAATGAGAGAATTAACAGAAGATGTGATCAAACTCAGATTTATTCCATTTGCTCTCAAACACAAAGCAAAAAATGGCTGTATAGCTTACCCGTAAATTCCATCACTACTTGGGAGGAATTTATCACCATTTTTCTTAAGAAATTTTTTCCTATCCATAAAACGGTGAAGCTAAGAAACAACATCATGAATTTTCAAATTGTTTCAGGAGAACCTTTTTGGAAGTATTTTGATCGATTTAAAAATCTTTTCATCCAATGTCCTCATCACGGTTTAGAAAAATGGCGATTGTGCCAAATAGTTTATGAGGAAAAATGCCACGAGGATTTTATGAGGAAAAATGCCGACGAAGCTTGGGAATTTCTAGAGAGTTTATCCGAGAAAACAATGCAATGGGAACACTGTGATGATAGGGTTTCATTAGTTCCCCATTCTAAGTCTAGTGGTCTTTCCTTGGAGTCAAACATTGCTTCTGAAGCGAAGATGGCGATAATTCTGCGGAGGTTAGAAGCCTTAGAAATTAAGGAATGAGCTCCGGCTCAAATCAATCATGTTTCTACCCCAGGATGTCATAATTGTCAGTCTCCTACTCACGTTTCAGAGGAATGCCCTCTCCTAGGAAACAACAATGCATTAGAACAGATGAATACTGCATTCCAGCACCTTAAAAATGATCCATTTTCTCTAACCTATAATCCAGGTTGGAGAAATCATCCTAACTTTGCATGGAATCAAGGAAATTCTCCCGAAACTCAAAACTTCACTCCCTCTTCGACCCAACATTTTCCTAGGGGAAACACAGTTCCTTTTAATTCTCATTCATAATTTTAATAACCTAATCTGCCATATCAAAATCAGTCTCCTCTTCATCAAGCTGTAATTCAAACTCCTCACAATCCAGATCAGGATAAATGTCTTAATGTCTTGGAAAGAGGTTTGGAAACTATAATTAAGGCCTCTACTCAAACCACGAATATGTTGACTCAAACATCTAGCACTCTGAATTCCTTCATGCAATCAACTGGACAAATGCTCAACTCCAACACTCAAGCTATAGCTAGATTAGAATCCCAACTTGGTCAACTAGCTAGTGCCGTGAGTGAAAGAGAGAAAGGAAAATTTCCGAGTCAACCCATGGTCAACCCTAAGGACACAGGATGCAGTTCATCATATGAAGCTCCAGTGAATGTAATCCATTCACTTCGGTCAGGTAGACAGGTTGATAATCAAGTGAGAACTCCTCCAAGTCAAACTTTTGATCCAATACAAATTCCTTCTCCTTCTCCTTCTGATGAAGCTATTCAACAATCACCCCCCTCAGATGACCAAGAACATGAACCCGAACCTGAGCCTGCTTTTGATAGATTTAGACCAGTTGCTCCCTTTCCAGATAGACTCAGGCTTAGGAAACACTCTCCTCAGGAGGAGAAGATCCTAAAAACATTCAAGCAGGTTAAGGTTAACATTCCTCTCTTAGATGTAACTGAACAAATTCCATCTTATGCTAAATTTTTAAAAAAATTATGCACTAAGAAGAGAAGAATAAATGTTCCAAAGAAAGTCTTTTTAGCCGCTAATATCAGTAAAATGCTATCAAATCCCATGCCTTTGAAACGTAAAGATCCAGGTTCCCCCATCATTTCATGTATCATTGGTAATACTCACATTGATAAGGTGCTTTTAGACTTAGGGGTTAGTGTCAATTTGCTTCCATATTCAGTCTACCAGCAATTGGGTCTAGGTATACTGAACCCAACCAGATGCACCTTACAGTTGGCTGATAGATCTGTTAAGGTCCCTATGGGTGAGTTAGAGGATGTTCTGATTAAGGTTAGAGATTTTATTTTTCCAGTAGATTTTGTAGTCTTGGAAACACAGCCTGTTTCCAATCCCAAAGGACAGACACCTGTCATCTTAGGACGACCTTTCTTAGCTACTTCTAATGCTCTCATCAACTGTAGAACTGGTCAAATGAAGCTGTTCTTTGGGAATTTGACTGCTGATCTCAACATTTTTAATCCAGGGGACCAGCTAAATATTCAGCCTCTAGAAATAAATTACATTCAGGAAAGATCGGAAGAAAAAGAAAAAGAGTCTGATTTGAGTTTTGAGGAAATTTTTGATGAAGAGTTTGAGTTTTTAGAAGAAGCAGATCAGGTCCTTGAGAATAATGAAACCGTGTTAAACATTTGCTGCTTTGAATTAAATTTGAAGAACTCTTTCTTGATGAACTTAGATTCTTGGAGAATAATCAATAACCAAATTTTCAGAACTCTACAAAAGAATTGGTTGTTAGAAAACAAAACTTCACAGTACAAGAGTCTAAGTTCATTAAGAAATGCAAAATGCATGACACTAATAATACCTACCTTACATTGTTACAAGAATTATTGAACATCCTAAAATGCTTGGAATTTCACATTATTGATTATATCATTCTGAATTTATTTAAAATCGGGAAAGAATTTTTAACAATAAGGTAGGATTCAATGTAGAATACGAGCTCTTCGTGTTGAACACTTCATTCTACATTATTTGTTTTGTTTATTTCAGAATAATAAAAAGAATTTATTCTTCTCTCATTTGAGAGTTTCTTGTTCAGTTATAAAAAAAACAAAAAGAAAAAAAAGAAAAAAACAAAAAAACAAAAAAAGGAGAAAAAAGAAGAGAATAATAAATTTTTGATTCTATCCTCCTCAGACCAAAGGTAATTGTAGATTTTTATCAGCCGACCAAATGTAAGTGCTTTACTTCTTATCTGCTTTACTTTGTGCATCATAGAATTTGCATTGAGGACAATGTAAAATTTAGGTGTGGGGGTGGGAATTAGTTATTTTTCTCTCTCTTTATTTTACATTTTAGTTGTATTTTTGTCATTTTTTCCTTTTCCTAAAAAAAAATAAAAATATCGTCACTTGCCAAATTGATAGAGTTATGTAATAATTGATTTATTTGATAAATTTTAAATTTTCTAATTCTAGTTTGTTATTTACTCAAGTTTACCTTTTATGATAACTCTAAATAAATTTCTTAAGAAATGATTTTCAAAGTAGTATACTTCACTTAAGCCTTAACTTAGATTTTTATTTAAAATAATGGAATTTATGCATGCTTAGCTTAGAGTTAAAAATAATTTTTCAAAGTGTCTTGACTTACATATTTTTCAGAATATATATACATATACATATAAAAAAATTACAAAAGAAGAGTGCGAAAAATGGGCACCAAAAGAAAAAGAAAAAAAAACTCTTAAATTCAAGATGATTCTATCTTATAAAGCCTAAGTTGACCGAGTAATTAAGCCCAAGGAGTATTTTCATACTTAATGACCTAAGCCCAATTGGGTTGGGATCCATTAGCCCAAAACTCATTAAATGGTCGCTTAGAAAGCCCGTTAAAATAGAAAAAAAAAATCACCAAGGAAGAAAGAGTTAAAATAATAATAATAATAATAATAATAATAATAATAATAATAATAATAATAATAATAATATAAAAAATAATAAAAAATAAAAATACTAATAAATGTTATATATATAGTTATATTTGTATATATGGTCTTGGAAAATATTTTAGATCAAGCAACTTGAATATTATTTTAAACAAAGAGTTAACATGTTCTTTTTAAAACTTTTAAATTAAATTTCTAAGTTTGGCTTGGTTTTGTATTGCTATAATGAGAAGATTTTCTAGGAAATTTACCTTAAAGTTATTTATAAAAATGTTTTCTTGAGTGATAACTAGCTTCAATTAGATTGTCTAAAGTTATCAAGTGAATTTAGTTATTTACTAACTTCTTTAATTTGGCAAGTAGACCGAATTTTGTGGGTATATTCACTACAAACCCTCACGAGACTACAACTCGTCCACTAGGGTAATCTAGGGGTTTAAAGGCTTGTTGTATGCGCTAAATACAACCGCGAGTCCTGCGAAAGTGAATTAAGATTTTCTCTTTCTTTCTTTGCTAGAGGACTAGCAAGAGTTTAGGTGTGCGGGTATTCATAGGGACAATTCAAAAACTGACCCGTCTCTACTGAGGGGATAAGATCCAACTAAGCTTCCTTCAGATATACATCAATCAACACTACAGTATTGATCGATCCCATCAAGATCTCAACTCTGACAAATCTCGTGCGTAAGCAGCTTATTCTGCTCACAAGTCACTTCCCAGAGATTATTAAGATATTCTCTCCTGTGCTCGAATGACTTCCCTCCCAGTCGCCAGCCGACATCTGTAAAGCGGAGGATGACTAAGTAGCCGACCTATCTTCCGTAATGCCTTATCTATCAAATCCGGGACATAGTGGAGACATCCTCTCCTGTGCTCGAATGACATCCCTTCCAGTCGCAAGCCGACATCTGTAAAGTGAAGGATGACTTAGCAGCCTGTCTACTCACCCTACAACCACCCTCCTTTGCATAGTCAGAGCCAAGGGTCAGCATCTCAGAGGCGATGGACTATAAAAGGATGGAAGGAGGGTAAGAAAAGGAGGTTCTTCTTCTTCTTCATTAAACTCTGGGGATCATTTCTCCCTCTTGATCTACTTTTACTAAAAAGAGAACTAATAACTCCAAAGAGTACCCACTTACAAGAACCTCAATAGTCTCGAGACTCTCCCTCAAGCCCCACTCAAGTTCACCAGCTGACTTGACCGTCGGAGGTACCATGAGGGAAATAAGCCCCGCCCACTTATGGGTTCGTTCTTCTTGTTTATGCAGAAGAATCAGGAATTCCAATCCACATATCGGGCATAAAGTCGAAGGAGGAGTCGGCCCCATCTCCCATCCTCTCGCTCTTTGTCGTCAGTGCAAAGATCTCAACTACATCCATCAACGGAAAGCTCTCATCGACTGTGTGATCTCGGACATCAATAGTTTGAAGCACATCATGGGGCCCACTTTCTTCTCTGAGAAGATATACCCAATTCTAAGAAGGGGCCTGATCTTGTTCATTCTTGAAGATCACCACTGGAATCGTACCATTCGAGCTAAACAAAGCCTGGAATCGCATCATTCAAGCTAAGAATGATTAGCCTATAGCTATGAGGAGCCAACATAGGCATAGCCCTCGAGGGCTTTAACAGCTTTCTGATAAGCAGGCCATCCTTCAAAAGGTGAACCTGCTTCCAAAACCCCAAAAGCCCTCCTGGAGAATACACACCACTATGTTGTTTGTCTGGCTTAAAAATGAAGCACAGACTTCTTATCGCCATCACAGATAAAACTTCACCTCCTGGACAGCCAAGAAGCTTGGAGTTGGATCACAAAGAAGAACCCTGCCTCCAACAAGGGTTATGATCGGATCCAATATCGCTCAAGCTCTTATTGGGGACAGCTCATTCGAGCTCAGGAGCAGCGATCAAGTTTGTGGCAGGCTCCTCGGACCATCATCGCCTTCAAAGGAGAGTCCTTACTTGCCAAGGATGAGATTGCGAGAAAAACTCAGAGGGCCACCTGATAATTGCCTCCTTAGGAAATTCGGCCTTGGCCCCCCGGCAGAAATTCAAACCACCAAAGCCAAAGCAAGCACTGGTGGTCGAAGTATGCGACTCACACTCTCCCCACAAGAAGGTTCCTCCATTCACAGGATGGTCCGGTCGTTACTATTCCTAGAATCCTCAAGGGGAAACCATGATCCATCAAATTCCAAAGAACAAAGCACCAACATCTGGGTTTTCACCAATAAGAAGCTCCCATCACAAAAGTTACCCGGTCTCCTGTCAAACACCAACCTCCGAAGGACCAATCAACAGGACATTGGCCATACAGGGCAACCAACAATAGTGAAGCAAGATCTGTTGAAAATCATAACATCCATCGTCGGCCTGCAAAAACCTCAATAGAGACTCAAGTTCAGAAAGGTCCTGGACAATGAGATGACAAATATGTCAACAACTCAGCAACATCTAAAGCCAAACAGCTCGCCCTCAAAAAGAGAGCAACATCCGACTCCGGATTTTCAAACGACTGGCGACTTGGCGTCCTAAGTCACACAGCGATTAGGATGGCCAATAAAGCTACGGCTTACCCTTGCCAAAATAGGAATGTTCAAAGACAACAAGAAACAACTGAGGAAGTTCCGTTTCGGCGACCTTATCCCCTGCAAAAAGCTACATTCAAGATGCATATGATAAGTTGCACTCCATTATGTGAAAATTCCAATGATCAATGAAAGTAAAAAAACACCAAGGACCTAGTTAACCCCTAGGGGTTCTAGGCATTTGGCTTCCGAGTTGGATATCAAGACCTTGGCTCCTCATCAGGGTAAGCCCAAGGCGCAACTGGTGGTCGATTCCTTCGACTCTCATCGACCATCATGGTCAAGACCTTGGCTCCTCATCAGGATAAACCCAAGGCACAATGACTTCTCAGTCGGTAACTAAGCCCTTGGCTCCTATTCAGAATAAGCCTAAGGCACAATGACTTCTCAGTCGGTAACTAAGCCCTTGGCTCCTCATCAGGGTAAGCCCAAGGTGCAACTGATGGTCGATTCCTTCGGCTCTCATCGACCATCATGGTTAAGACCTTGGCTCCTCATCAAGATAAGCCTAAGGCACAATGACTTCTTAGTCAGTAATAAAGACCATGGCTCATCATCGGGATAAGCCCAAGACACAACGACTTCTCAGTCGATACCCAAGTCCCTAGCTCCTCATCAGGATAAGCTAAAGGCACAACGACTTCTTAGTCGGTACCCAAGACCTTGGCTCCTTATCAGGATAAGCTCAAGGCACAATAACTCCTCAGTCGAGTTTAAAGCCCTTGGTACCTTATCAGGAATAAACTCAAGGTACAACCCTTTGGCCGACTCCCAAAGTCGCCTCTCGGCCTTAGGAGAAATTTGAAGACCTTAGCATAAAACCTACGGGTTGTCATCTAATCAGAATGGGCCTTACAACCACTTGCACTAAGGTATGATTCCTGCAAGCATGACAATCCATCGACATAAACTTCAATAAACTAGTTGTCGATCAGATTGCTCAGCCAAGCACAAAGCATTCAAAGTGAACTAATTGTAGTCTCCTACACATGGATCGACATTATACAATTAATTTACTCAAACTACAAAACTCAAATGCTTAGGCATAAAAGCAAAAATTGGTTTTTCATTCAAAAAGTTCTATTACAATATGTCCTTCATAGTTCTACAAAAAAAAAGAGAGAAGAGAAAGGGCGGGATATCTTTAATGCCCACGACTGAGTCCCGAAGAAAGGCCTGGTCGCCTCCTGGCCGTCGCCAAAGAAGAGTCGCCAAGGGAGTCGTCAGCCAAACTCAAAGCATCCACTTATTGTTCTAGTTCCTGGATAGTCCTGGACTGTCTGGAGCTGATAGTCTGGTAGCACCCCAGCAATCTCTCCATCTTAGCCAGTTCAACCTCCAAAGCAGCAGCCCGTCTCTCCGCCTCTTCCCTGGCTGATCTCTCTATGGCCAGTGTGTAATCGATCACGTGGAATAGGGCCAACTCTAGTGAAACCCTTTAGGCCTGACAGGCTTGAAAAGCCAGATCAATGTCATTGCTTGACATTTCCTTCAGAATTACCTCACCAGCGTCACTGCCAGGGCCAGGAGAAGACTCATCTGCACCACCCACCTCATTAACCAGAGCAAGAGGCTCTTTGCCAGGCTGACGAGATGGTTCAGGTCTCAGGGAAGATTCCCCAGCATACATCCACAGAGTCGGCCAAGTTCCTTCTCCTATCCCTCGCCCCACCAAAAGAGGGAGCAACCTCAATCACGAGGGGCCCTCTATCAGAATCCCCCTCCACATCAAGACCCCCCTTAATCTCTTCCGAGACTCCCCCACAAAGCCTTCCCTCTCGGCCCTGAGCCTCCTGTTACATACCTCCAATGACGGAGGAATAGGAGAGCTCACCCTGACCGCGAAGCCAGTGGAAGACAAGATCATGGACATGTCCTCCACTAAGTCCTCCACGTCCAAAGGCCTGGCATAAGAACGGATCTTCTCTAGGGCCTCCTTCTCAAGACCACTAAGAGAAACTGGCCTTAGGGCCTCCATGTTTGCCTCCGACCAGGTCGAGCATGCAAAGATGTCATCAGCTCCATAAGCCCACACAAAATACTCCCTCCAATCCTCCTCCAATTCAGGAAGATTCAGGCAGAGCTTGAAATTATCATCAATATGATAAAAATAGTATGGGTCCCCTTCAGTCGATCCCACACTCAATAAATAACCCAACACTTTCATGCTGGACCGTAACCCAACTCAGTAGCAGACGACCACAAAGGCCACCAAAGCTCCTACTGCATTCGGATAAAACTGCATGGGGGAAACCACCAGAGCTGCATGAACTCCCCTAACAAAGGGATGAAGAGGTAGCTGCAGACCTTTCTCCAGATGTGCCAAGTACAATGACACTCGCCCCTCGCCATGATTGTATACGGGCTCCGTTAGCTTGGGCTTCTCAAGCGTTACGGCTCGAGGAATCTCGAACCTTTCGCACGCCCATTTCAATTGATCCTTAAGGACCCTTGAACGCAGACGCCGAAGTATGGCAAGCTTTTCTTCATGATGGCTTGAAGTGGGAGATGGAGAAGTCATGGAAAAGCTCCTTCTTTACATAGTTCGACGATTTTGAAGATGAAAGATCTGTGAGAAAATCCTCTCAGCCCTTAGGATATTTATAAGCCTCCAAAGAAGCATGCAGAAGAACTTGAGAGGCACAATCTTGAAGCGACCAAGAAAGATCTACTTTGAGAATCTGAAACGGATTGCATGAAATGCCAACTGTCGCTTGTGTACATTATTCCACGCCAATAAATCGGCAATGAAGTGCCACTCGTTCTGCCCATGACACTTCGTCTCCACTAAAAAAACAGTTCAAGATATCAGTTCATAAGAGATGATGGTTGGACAGAAAGTCCTACACCATGTCTTCATCCACGATCAACTGGCTAAAAACCCTCAAACGTCTTGAGCAAGTTTATGCTGATCGAAATCTCTTATCTATTTCACTCGAACCCGACTAAAGTTAGCTCTGAGTTAAAAGGGCCATCTGTTATGGTAATTCACCATCTAAAGACAAAAATATCAGGAACCTATGTCTTCATAGGCCCAAAAGAGCTACGGCCCAAACCAGTTTAGTGGCGCAAAGCCCAGCCAAGAACAAATCTATCGACCCATCAAACAAACGAGTTATCTTTATCGACACGAAATGTGGGATCAGTCGACCCCTCATGATCGAGATAACTCCTCAAGAGTCCACCCGCCCTATGATCGAGAGGACTCCTTAAATAGTCGGCTCAACCATCTACTCAGCAGTCTACTCGGCCAGAAGCTCACTCGATTGTCTAGTCAGAAAATCATAGGGACAATTTAAAAACCGACCCATCTCTACTAAGAGGATAAGATCCAACTATGCTCCCTTCAGATATACATCAATCAACACTATAGTATTGATCGATCCCATCAAGATCTCAACTTTGACAAATCTCGTGCGTAAATAGCTTACTCTGTTCACAAGTCACTTTCTAAAGATTACTAAGATATTCTCTCCTGTGCTCGAATGACTTCCCTCCCAGTCGCTAGCCGACATCTGTAAAGCGGAGGATGACTAAGTAGCCGACCTATCTTCCGCAATGCCTCATCTATCAAATCCGAGAAATAGTGGAGACATCCTCTCCTATGCTCGAATGACTTCCCTTCCAGTCGCAAGCCGACATTTGTAAAGCGAAGGATGACTCAGCAGCCTGTCTACTCACCCCACAACCGCCCTCCTATGCATAGTCAGAGCCAAGGGTCAGCATCTTAGAGGTGATGGACTATAAAAGGATGGAAGGAGGGTAAGAAAAGGAGGTTCTTCTTCTTCTTCATTAAACTCTAGGGATCATTTCTCCCTCTTGATCTACTTTTACTAAAAAGAGAACTAATAACTCTAAAGAGTACCCCCTTACAAGGACCTCAATGGTCCCGGGACTCTCCCTCAAGCCCCACTTAAGCTCACCAGCTGACTTGACCGTCGGACCACGGGGGAAACAAGTCCTACCCACTTACGAGTTCGTTCTTCTTGTTTATGCAGAAGAATCAGGAATTCTAGTCCAAAGATCGGGTATAAAGTCAGAGGAGGAGTCGGCCTCATCTCCCATCCTCTCCCTCTTCATCGTCAGCGCGAAGATCTTAACTACATCCATCAGCGGAAAGCTCTCATCGACATTGACTATGTGATCTCGGACATCAACAATATATATATATATATATAAATTGATACTTTATGTGGCAACTTGTGAACTAGAGTCCACTAATATTTTAAGAGGAAAATGATCATTTTATCCTAAACTATATTTAGTCTCACTTTTGCCCCGAAACTATTAAATTCATCCATGTGTACCCTACTTAGCTACCACTTTTCACTGCCTAGTTACCACTTTCATTTATTACTTTATGGGTGTTTTAACTTGATTTATGAGATAAAAGTGGTTCGGGAGGTAAGATGAGACTGAAAATAGTTCAAGGCATAAGCAAAGACAAAACTAATAGTTTAGAGTCAAGATGGGACCAATATAGTTACGGGAATAAGCATAGACAAATTTAATAGTTTAAGGTGTAAGTAGGGAATAGAGCCCTAAATGAATGGAAAATCTCTTTTTTGGCCCCTAGTTCTTTGAAAATCATGCTTACTCCCCCTTTAGAAACGTTTACCATGCTTCCTTCTCTAGCATATCTTTGTCATTAACCCATCTCCCGATGTGGAAATCAATATACATTTTATTGAAAATTTCTTGACTATTTTTCTCTTCTTCGTCTTCATTTTCTCTTCATCCCTTTTATAAAAATCCTAGACTCATGAAGTCATTCTACCTTTAAATTCAACATGTTGTTGCCTTCCTCCCCCTCCCATGCTTCAGTGTCCCATTGCTACCTCCATTATGATCTCCTCTTTACTTGTCATCTATCTTCCTTTCTCAACCATTATCTCTTTTGATTGTGACTTCGCCTCTAACCATTTCTCTTCCTTTCTCAAATGTCCACACCTCCCTTTGCCGAAGATATTCTTTATCAGAGATACATCAAGGTAACAACTGGTAATTAAAGTTGAGAAAGTTGTCACAAATTTAATAAACTAGTTTTTATGCACGTGCATTGCACGTGGTTAAATATCATAATTATTTATTTTTAGTTTATTTCCTTACAAAAATTTATTCTTCGATTTTAATTTGATAGTTTTTACTCACTTATGTCTCTAAAATTTAATATTGTAATTATTTATCTTCTTTAATGTTTGTTTGAATGAGCTACACCTAATTTTAAGTTTCATGTTAATAATTGAATTTACACGAAACCAACGTAAAGCTAATTTGAATATTCATGTTATTTAGATCAACATAAAAGAAAGTTTTACCTATAGAAGTATAGTGTTACAAAAGTAAAAAATACTTAAAATAGCATTATAATAACAAGAGGAATAATTAAAGCCAATAAGCCTAGAAAATTGATTAGAAGTAGCTAAAATAGCATAAAAGAGAATACAAATTTTATTCCTAATCATTGATAGACTTCATTAAAAACCATAAACTAAATATTAATGCTAACTCTATTATAATTTTGTATGATAAAACGTCAACAAAATAATTATATAAAAATATTTAAAAATTTGTAAAAATCTCTTCTAAATATTCCTAATTTTACTCAAAAAGATTAGGCTATTCTATAAAATATTAAGAAAATATTATCTTTTATTCTTTCTGTTTCATTTTATATTGAGCCGAGATCAAGCCTTCTTCACTTATATATTTTTCTAGGATAATTTTGGAGTGATGTCTTCATATCTATGTCAATTGTGACATTAGGTTAGACATTGATTTCTCATGCTATTATCTTTCCCCAGGCTCATTTATTTTTTATCTTCTCATCTAACTTTACAAGTAATTTGAATGTAAACAAATGTTAATGAGAATAAATATTAGTTTCATATATGATAATTTTTCTATATTTCTAGTTTATTATTAAGTTAAGTTAGGATTGACCTATTTTTTTTCTTTGCAATGAATTCTTGTTTGTGCACCTAATAAGAGTTTCTAGTGCGTCACACAGTATTACCTTTGCAATGTCCTAAGTCATCAAAGATTCTACAACATTTATCATTTGAACACTCGTTATTAACATCTATATCCACCTTCTTATTGCGGCCTTTGCAAGCATAAAGCCACAACTTAAGTCTACTATAGCTGGTAGTTATTTTTACCTTAAATGTGCAATAACATATCTGTACATTGGTAAATTTTAATTAGGTTTAATTGTGTGAATTATAGAGTAGTTTTTTAAGATCATACCTTTTTCGAATGTTGTAATTCTTGCATAATATCACTAAGTTAAATTTTTGTTACATTTATAAAGAGCCTTGGTGGAGATGCTTTTGTCTTGATAGCTTGTTCTGAATAAGCCCTACATATTAACTTTAAAATGTAATATTAATTGTTTA
>BQKN01066891.1:212054-263160 GCA_022839385.1 Asparagus kiusianus
ATATGACAACGATAACACTACATGTCTCTTTGTCTCTATATATATATATATATATATATATATATATATATGACGCAAAATTATGATGACATTGCTGGGTATTGACTCAAATTCCAAGTCGGATGTGGGTTTGAAGGCTAGGCCTAGTCCTAGTAGTTTTCTTAGAGGTCATGTTGTAAAGAATTGATAATGCTATTATGGACTTATCTTTGATTATGTCATAAAGAATTGATCCTTTTTTCATAGACATGTTCTTAAAAAAAGTTACATGTAGAGGCATGCCGCTATATAGTGTAGGTTGTAAACGATGATCCTGAATTTGTAGTGATTGAATTATGTATTATAAACTAGAAATCTCTTTTACACAGAAGAAGAGAAAATTGACTTGATCTCTCTTTTGTTTAACGTGGGGTCTTTGGGGTGAAAGGATGACTCGCTCGATGTTTGAGTCGAGTTTTCTTCCCGTTGACGATTTGAACAAGATTGCGGATAAGCTTCCTCGCTTGTTAGAAGCTTTTTTAGAGTTTGAATACGCGAGCTAGGATGCTTGAAGGCTAGAAACGTTTGATTGTTAGAGGCCAAGTACATGATTGTCTCAATGCTAGGTTCCTCCTTTTTTTTGGTAGCCATTAGTGGCTATTTATAGAGGAGAATGGTGTGTAACCATCTCCTATGAACATGGGAAGTGGGCACAACCACTTCCACATTTTAAACCTTAGTGGATGACTTGGTCAAGCAGTACAGGCGGACTTAACACTACAGGTAGACTTGAACATTCAGGCTAACTTAGCAAGCCTGCTGGCGAGTTAGAATATGCAGGCGAACCTTGTGGGGGAAGTTAAGTGTTCAGACGAACTTAATTTCGCACGAGTCACTCTGGCATAGCTTGATCAATTCAGGTGAACTTAACTCTACATGAGTCATTCAGGCAAAGCTAAATTAACAAGTGAACTTGGCTTTGCTAGTGAAGTCGAGTATTCAGGTGGACTTAACTTTGTTCAGGCGAACTTGAATGCTCAGGCGAACCTATGAGCTTCTTTACTTGTTCCAAGTTGATGTGTTTTATTGCACAACTCGTGCATGTCCATATATTGATCAAAAGCTTCCTTTGTTAGGGATAGAGGCAATTTTACTTGCCTAAAAACTCTCTTCAAAGTTTTCAGATCTACATAGTAGCTTAGAGCGGGGTTTGAAACACTTTGAATATTTAGACTTACAAAATGATCACCATTCACTGATTCAGGCAAAGTGGGGACCTTTCTAGCGAACTTGGCCATTCTGGTGAAGTTGGGCTCTTTAGGCGAAGCTAGTAAATTCAGACTTTAGAGTTTAGAGTTTGCCAGCCGAGGCAATGATGGCCTGCATATCGCATTAAATGCGATGTGATTTGGCTTTATCGTGTTACGCACTCGATCTGAACCATCACATCATTTGGAGATCAAATTTGAATCGTTTCTTTGAGAATTACTCTTGACTGTTGCATTTGAAAAATGAAATCTAAATTGTTTTCTTTGAGAATTAATCTCGATCGTTGCGTCGTTTCACGAACCGATCTGGACAGTTGATTTCTCCCGCCTATATAAAAGCCAGTTCTTCTTCAAGAAGAGATCACTATGATCTCTTCTTCGAATCTACCTCGCCAGCATTCAAAAGAACCCTTCTTTCTCAAAAAAAAAATTTTCAAGCAATTTCTCCATGGCACGCACGACTAGAGCCGTTGTCGCTAAGGGGAAGAATAAGGCTTCTGCCTCCTCTGCTCCTTGCGTCACTCCACCTTCCTCAGGTAAGATCCAATGACTTCATTTTCTTTTTTGTTCTTCTTTTCATCCTTCCACTGGTGCGCATCCGTAGGGTTTGAAGAAGATGAATAGGTGAAGTTCATTCTTCTGGCGAAGTCACCATTCAGGCGAACTCCGTTGTTCAGGAAAAGTTCGTTAGTTATGGCAAACTTCGTTGTCTGGTGAAGTTAGTTATCTTGGAAACTTCATTGTCTAGAGAAGTTAATTCTTTCAGATGAACTTCCTTAGTTTGCATGCTTAGCAGGGTTCGCTTGTACAACTGAGTTTGCCTGCATGGCTTAGTTCGTCTGCATGGCTTGGTTCGCCTACAAGGAAGAATTAGTGAAAATTTTCATTTTATTTGAGATTTCTAATATCTCTCGTATTCTTGTTTTGTAGTGATTTACTCCGGAGCTACCATCCTGAGGGTGAGTTCCATTGGCTACAGCAGTGGGGTAGGGTTCTCTACTCTAGCAGGGTTCCCCATTCATGAGCCGGTGCTAATCTTTTCTCATGGTAGTTCTACAGAGCATAACCAGCGAATCACTGAAGGTCATTGACTCACCCTTCAAGATCTCCTCACGGATGTCGCAATGATAGAATCTAAGCATAGGGAGATAAAGAAGCTTCCCTTCCTCTTAGGAGATGCGAGGACTAACCTGCTCAACTTAGGTCTTAGTGAGAGTAAGTGACTCTATGTTATAGATAATGTTTGCTACTTCATCCCTGCCATGCCAAGGGGGTTTTCAATCATGGAGTTGTGGTCACTCTTCGTGCTGAGAGTGATGAACTGGGAACTGACCCCCACTCAAGACGGAGTCACTTGTGGGCTCTTTACAGGCTCAAATGCTAGTTTTGGCATAGATGGGTCAGGCCAATGTGTAACGGCCTTGCACCCCGTCTTGTTACAGAACGACTTGGTCATGGGGGAGACAGCAGTGGTGGCTGAGACTTTCCGCCATAGTTTTTTTTAATGTTGGGGGCTAGTTTTTGTCGAAGGACTTTCGAGCTCCTGGATGGATCTACTCTACCCTGGGTACGACACTCTAGTGGTCCCGAATCACAAACTTTATATTTGAGGAGAATGCTAATATGCGGGATACAGAGTTGTATAACGCCATTAGGGCTACCCAGTTCGGTCTCAGGATCAACGCAGTGTAGTTTCAGAGCATCCTTGAACTCTATTGCCCCGAGACTGACACTTTCTTTACCTTAAATGGAGAACTGGGCTTCGCATTGCATGAGATGTACGAAGTCTCACTATTATCAATGGGGGAATTCCCTTATGAAGAGTATGTCCCCAAGCCGAAAGAGATCGAGCACCTTTCAAACAAGCTTCCCTAAATAGCCGAGACCCTCTTGGAGCTGCTATGCCATTATCACATCTGTCTCTACATTGTTGGGGTAATGGATCATCGCAGTAAGAAGAAGACGAGTCAATGCATCAGTCATAAGAATTAGGCGGACTATCTGTCCCATAATGTTGATGATAAAACCAGGCCAATTCTCCCTTTGGACATATGCGATGAAACAGTAGTGGTGAAGAGGATTTTTGATTGTAAGTCGATCTGAACACTCTTGACTCTGATGAAGGAGGATTCAAGGAAAGACAATTTTTGAGTTCTTCTACCACCAGGCTAAGATTCCATCTCCAACAAGGCACTGCTTGTCAGGTACCTGATGCTATGGCTGAAACATTGCGTAGTTCCTACGCACTCTTTTGAAGCAATTCTCGTTGAGGTGGTCTACCCTGCGGTCCGCCTGGCTCACGGACGGTCTTATGCGCTGCTCCCCGCTATGATAACATGTATTCAAAGTGGGTTGCGCACCTTGATGTCATAATTCTGCAAGTTAGTATACGTTGAAGAAGAAGGGGAAGAAGTCGTTAAGACTCCAAACCCGCGCATCAGCCTCCCATATACATATCTGATGGCGTGGTACATATTGCACTGCCCCTGCTTGATGAGTGCACCAGCAGCACGTCGAGAAGGGAAAATGATCCCCTTTCTTCAACGCCTAGAAAAGTGTTCATGGAAATACAGCTATACAACAGAGATGAGGAAGACTCTGAAAGCACCCTAGAGGGGTGGGTGAATAGGGTTTATGCTAATCTAATCCGATTTAATACCAAATAAAACTAATTAACAAATATTCTTACAAATAAAATATGCAATGAAATATATATGCAACGATAAGAAACTAACACAAGGTTGAAACAAGATATAAACAATATAGTGGATGAAATATTCAATGAGAGAAAGGTAATAAAAATGAACAAAAATATAAGTGTGCCAAGCCAAACTCAAACAAGCAATATGATCACGGAGTTCGGACCTTTCGTCCTACGTCTCCGCTTCCCACTCCCGGGGAGAAATCCACTATCACACTGGGTTTTCTACGCTCACCCGGATAACGTTTACACGTCACAACTCGGTTTTCTAGTTCACCAAAACTTTACAACTTACACACTTGCAATCACACTCTACACCCTCTAAGTATTGGTCTCTAGCCTGTGTCTCCCTCAAGTGTTAGGAATTATAACCTACCTCTAGGCATTACCACCTACGCCACTTCTATTGAGATGACCCCATCTCTCACCATACGCTTCTCTCGGTGTACGAGTGTATTACAAAGTGATCTACACAATTAAGCACGAATATAATAATTTGTTCTCTAGAATGGATGAGAACACAATAAAAGCTCACTCTCAATGTCACAATCCCACAACCCCAAATTATACTATGTATGCAAATACAATAAGCTCAAGTGGATGTGTTTAACAAAGAGATTAAATAAAACAAACAAAACTCAATATAAATCTAGCTTATGGAAATTATAAATAAAATAATAAATAGCTAGAACGAGTTTAGAAAAATTTCTCTATGATGACAAGAGAGAGAGGGAGATGAGTTGAATACCCAAACACAATTGATGATCTCACCAAGCCCTTGTAAAAATTTCTTCACAAAATAAATCTTGTAAACACTCTTTTAAACAATCACAAAACACCCTTTAACTTGTTTAAACAATTTTCTTGGATGGTTTAGAAGTATGAGGGCATGGGGTATTTATAGGCTTATGAAACAACCCCAAAAACCATTAAAAATCCAAGAAAAATCATAAAAAGACAAAATCTGAAAAACTAACCATTATAGGCTTAAAACATGTAATCAGTCGACTGATGACTTCATCAGTCGACTGATGAAGTCAACCGTTGAATAGTTTTGACAGATAAACAATTAAAAATAGTAAATCAACTCCAAAAATTATGAAATTTTGAGGGATATTTCTAAACATGTAGATAAACATGTTAGTTTCTGAAATTTATTAAATATCACTTCTCATTTGTGAGAAATAATTATTTGAACATAGATATTATAGTTTCTCAAAACTACTGACATACATGATTTTGTAAAATCAAATTGACACCTTAAATCAACTCCAAAAAATATAAAATTTTGGGAAATGGTTATAAACATGTAATAGAACATGTTAGAAAAATAATTTTTCAAATTGAATTATCTATTTATGAAAACTCATCTATTTTTGTAAAAACATGCACGGACATGAACTTTAAACATACACGAACAAAAACTTGATTTCGTAAATTCAATTAAACAAAACAAATCAATTCAAAACTTAATAAAAGTTTGGGAAATGTTTGTAAATGTGATTTTGAACATGTTATTAAAAATAATTTTCCAATTTGCATTCCCTAATTGTGAAGTCTTATCATTTTACAAAATCACATAAGTATGAACTTGTAAAAGCTTGATTTTGACAAAATGAGTTTAAACAAAGTTTTAAAACCTTTTCAATAGATTTATAGACTTGATAAAAGATGTAAAATAATATCGTTAAGTCTATAATCCAAAACGGCGATAAATAAAACCAAATGTGTGTGTGTGATATTGAGCTCTAAGTATTAATACACAAGTATAAACCCTAAACTATTTACCCAAGCTTGGAATCTTCAATATGCTCGTCTTGGTAAACTTACGGATGAAGCTTGAACTTGGATCTTGACTTGAATGCATAGCTTCACATCGATATTTCCTTCCATCCTCTAATGGATATGATCGTGAAAGCTCTAGTCCGTCCATCCACCATAATATTGTTTGTCTACAATAAATAAGAAAACACAAACACTAGACAAACAATATTAGTAGTAAATTATTTGTTAAAACATCATCAAAACAAAAAGGCCAACGATCTCCCTCTTTTTGATGATGACAAACAATTTACAAAAAGATATATGCATGAAAGGGAATGAATGAGAATAGGCAAGATATACTCACAATATTTCTTTCCCTTTGACAATATCAAAAAGAGAATAACAATAAGAATGAAGAGAGCGAAGGCTCCCCCTGCCTATAAGCACTGTGAGTATAACACAAAAAAAATTTAGGGAATAGCCCCCCCTATAAAAATGCCTTAATTAATGTATGCAATGATGATCAAGGTAAATATATGTGAGCAAACATAAATAGAAAATATGCTAAACACAACTCACATATAAAAAGACAATGAGAACACATATAGGTATATCAATATAAAAAAGTGTGTCTCAAAGCAAAACCTAAAAACCATATATAAAATAGATTTATGACATCAAAAGAAAGAAGAACATGAGAATCATGTAAAAAGTTTTCAAATGAAAACAAATCAAACTAATGAAATCACAAATCAAGTGGAATCCCAAAAATGGTATCTGATCAATAAAGGAAATCTTCTTTGTAAAACTTGATCAAACCACACATAGAATACATTATAAAGCACAAGTAGACGATCCATAAGCACAAACACATAAATATCATCATATAAGTGAATTACAATGAATTCAAAAAATACAAATAAAAACAAACACTTTCTTTTAAAGATTTTGAAAGTAGTTTTTAATAAAATCTAAAAATAAAAATCATCTTTAAGAACATGAAAAACTAAAAATATAAAAAATTTGTTTTTAAAGATTAAACAAGTTTTAGTACCCAATTACTCTTAGTACCTAAGAGTCTAGGTGTAACGCCTCGCTCTGGAATCCCGGAGTCGGTACGCTATTAGATCTGATGGACTGGCATCACAAACCACCACATGTCTTTTCAGCACGTTTTTTCCTCACTCACGCGCTCCCTGGAAAACTTCCCAGGGGGTCACCCATTCTAGAATTTCTCCAGGCCAAGCACGCTTAACTTTGGAGTTTTTACGAGTTGGATTCCCGAAAAGAAGATGCACCTTGGTAGTATGAGTATTCCAATCAAATCTATCAATACTAATCACATCACCCTCTCAAGGGTTAGGGTATTACAAACTCCCCCACTTAAACTCGCAACGTCCTCGTTGCGCCAAATCATTTCATCCAAGACTGTACCATCCGTGTGAGATTATAGAGGTGTCTCATACGGCCTCAAGAGGTGGCTCCTGCCCTCTCGACGTAGCACTTTGCGCCGCATAGAACTTAGCTCTCACAATTCCGGTTGGCTTTGCTCTGATACCATTTGTAACGCCCCGCCCCGGAATCCCGGAGTTGGTACGCTATTAGATCTGATGGACTGGCCTCACAAACCACCACATGTCTTTTCAGCACGTTTTGTCCTGACTTACGCGCTCCCTGGAAAACTTCCCAGGGGTCACCCATCCTAGAATTTCTTCAGGCCAAGCACGCTTAACTTTGGAGTTTTTAAGAGTTGGGTTTCCGAAAAGAAGATGCATCTTGGTGGTATGAGTATTCCCAAATCTATCAATACTAATCACATCACCCTCTCAAGAGTTGGGGTATTACAAACTCCCCCACTTAAACTCGCAACGTCCTCGTTGCGCCAAATCATATCATCCAAGACCGTACCATCCGTGTGAGATTCTAGAGGTGGCTCATACGGCCTCAAGAGGTGGCTCCCGCCCTCTCGACGTAGCACTTTGCGCAGCATAGCACTTAGCTCTCATAATTCCGGTTGGCTTTGCTCTGATACCATTTGTAACGCCCCGCCCCGGAATCCCGGAGTCGGTACGCTATTAGATCTGATGGACTAGCCTCACAAACCACCACATGTCTTTTCAGTACGTTTTGTTCTCACTCACGCGCTCCCTGGAAAACTTCCCAGGGGTCACCCATCCTAGAATTTCTCCAGGCCAAGCACGCTTAACTTTGGAGTTTTTAAGAGTTGGGTTCCCGAAAAGAAGATGCATCTTGGTGGTATGAGTATTCCAATCAAATCTATCAATACTAATCACATCACCCTCTCAAGGGTTGGGGTATTACACTAGGGATATGACCCCTATCGTTAAAGCTCAAAGCCTTAGGGTTATGATCCCTTTTGGGAGCATGTGGTGCACAAACACGGTCAAAATAAAAATTATACAAATGACCTTTCCGATTATAATAGGTGCAATAAAAAAGGGTAAATGATTTGTGATGACCAAGTGGGCGTGCACGAGAATCATTTGCAAAAATAGGTTTTTCTTTTAAATTATTTTTACAAATGAGAAACTCTTTCCAAATCAGAACAAAATTTGGCCAAATGACCAAATCTACCACAAAAATAATATTTAAACACATTAGCATGCTTATGATAAACTTTATGAGTATGAGTATGTGAATGTGTATGTGTACATGATGAAGAAACTAAATGTGATGCACAAGGAGCATTAATATTCTTGTGTTTGTATGCATCATAACAAAATTTAGCAATATAGCCTTTTCGACCGCAAATTCAACACTTGTAAACTTTGCTATATATGTGTGCATCGTGTATGAGATGTTTAGATGTAGTAGCATGAGACTTAGCACACATATCCATAAGTTTCTTATTATTATCAATACATATTTTTAAGGTTGAATCTAAATAAGATATGCGGTTCTTAACATGATTCAACTCATCATTATTAGGCACATAAGCATTAACACTAGAAGTAGAACATACATGATCATTCTTAAATGAATTAAATTCATTCATAATAGTTTCTACCTCTAGCATGACACCAATCTTAGCATGAGATAGGCTAGCAATTGATGAGGTCAATTTTTCATTTTCCAAATTTAACATATCATTGTTTTCTTTAAGCATCATGTTTTCTTTTTCAATTATATCAAATTTAGAAGCTAGCTTCTCATGATTGGATTTCAAAATGACATGCTTGCTTTGTAAATCTAAAAATATATGATGTAATTTGTTGTAGGCATGCAATAATTTTTCAGAAGCACAAGTAAGTTCATCACTAGATAAATAATTAATGGATTCAAACTCGCAAACCTCACTAGGGCTATCGCCTAGTGCCCGTGTGCATGATGATGCTTCATACTCACTTGAAGAAGAATCCACCAAATTACGTTGAATTTTCTCCAAGTTACATTGATGTGCTTCTATAAATTTTCATAAATTGTAAGCACTATTAAAATGAACAAACTTGTTAGAAAACAATGAATCAAAAGCATTATGCATAAATTCTAACAAAAGCTTATTCATGGTAAACATTCTTTGATCATTTTTATTCCACTTGGATTTCTCCGTAGTGGGTATAATATAAACTTCATCTATAATATTCCATAAATCAAAATGTCTAGATCTAACAAATATATTAAATCTAGAACACCATTTGTCATAAGGGAAATTATCTATTCTAGGAGCAATATTTGGATCATAGTCTAAACAAGGTGCATAATGCATGTCCATAATATCTATATGTATACAAGCAAGATAACAATAAATCTCAAAACTAGATTAGCACAAAAAGATTATTTGGATCTTTAACTCAAGGCGATTAGACCTTAAATCAAAGAGCACCAAGCTCTGATACCAATTGAAAGCACCCTAGAGGGTAGGTGAATAGGGTTTATGCTAATATAATCCGATTTAATACCAAATAAAACTAATTAACAAATATTCTTGCAAATAAAATATGCAACGAAATATATACGTAAGGATAATAAACTAACACAAGGGTGAAACAAGATATAAACAATAAAATGTTTGTAAATATGCAATAAGAGAAAGGCAATAAAGATGAACAAAAATATAAGTGCGCAAAGCCAAACTCAAACAAGCAATATGATCATGGAGTTTGGACCTTCCGTCCTACGTCTTCGCTCCTTACTCCCGGGAAGAAATCCACTATCACACAGGGTTTTCTATGCTCACCCGGATAACATTTACACATCACAACTCGGTTTTCTAGTTCACCGAAAACTTTACAACTTACACACTTATAATCAAATGTTAGAAATTATAACCTACCTCTAGGCATTACCACCTACCTTACTCCTCTTGGGACAACCCCGTCTCTCACCACACACTTCTCTCGGTGTACAAGTATATTACAAAGTGATCTACACAATTAAGCACGAATACAATAGTTTATTCTCTAGAATGGATGAGAACACAATGAAAGCTCACTCTCAATGTCATAATCCTACAACTCCAAATTATACTATGTATGCAAATACAATAAGCTCAAGTGGGTGTGTGTAACAAAGAGATTAAATAAAACAAACAAAACTCAATATAAATCTAGCTTATGAAAGTTATAAACAAAATAATAAATAGCTAGAATGAGTTTAGAAAAACTTCTCTATGATGACAAGAGAGAGAGGGAGATGAGTTGAATAGCCAAAAACAATTGATGATCTCCTCAAGCCCTTGTGAAAATTTCTTCACAAAACAAATCTTGTAAACACTCTTTTAAACACACACAAAACATCCTTAAACTTGTTTAAAAAATTCTCTTGGATGGTTTAGAAGTATGATGGCGTGGGGTATTTATAGGCTTATGAAACAACCCCAAAAACCATTAAAAATCCAAGAAAAATTATAAAAAGACAAAATCTAGAAAACTAGCCATTATAGGCTAAAAACATGTCATCATTTGACTTATGACTTCATCAGTAGACTTATGAAGTCGACCGTTGAACAGTTTTGACGATTTTAGATTTTGTGTATCTGGTTTTATAAAATCAATTAAAAATAGTGAATCAACTCCAAAAATTATGAAATTTGAGGGATATTTCTAAACATGTTGATAAACATATTAGAGAAAGAATTTCTTAAATATCACTTATTATTTGTGATAAATAATTGTTTGAACACAGATATTATAGTTTCTGAAAACTACTGACATACATAATTTTGTAAAATCAATTTGACACCTTATATTAACTCCAAAAAAGATAAAATTTTGGGAAATGGTTATAAACATGTAATATAACATGTTAGAAAAATAAATTTTCAAATTACATTTCCTATTTGTGAGAACTCATCTGTTTTGTTAAAACATGCACGAACATGAACTTTAAACATACACTAACAAAAACTTGATTTTGTAAATTCAATTAAACATAACAAATCAATTCCAAACTTAATGAAACTTTAGGAAATGTTTGTAAATATGATTTTGAACATGTTATAAAAAATAATTTTCCAATTTGCATTCCCCAATTGTGAAATCTCATCATTTTGTAAAATCACATAAGTATGAACTTGTAAAAGCTAGATTTTGACAAAATGAGTTTAAACAAAGTTTTAAAACATTTACAATAGATTTATAGACTTGATAAAAGATATAAAATAATGTTGTTAAGTCTATAATACAAAATGACAATAAATAAAACCAAATGTCTGTGTGTGATATTGAGCTCTAAGTATTAATACACAAGTAAAAACCCTAAACTATTTACCCAAGCTTGGAATCTTCAATATGCTCATCTTGGTAAACTTACGAATGAAGCTTGAACTTGGATCTTGACTTAAATGCATAGCTTCACACCGATATTTCCTTCCATCCTCCAATGGATATGATCGTGAAAGCTCTAGTCCATCCATCCACCATAACATTGTTTGTCTCCATAAATAAGAAAAGACAAACACTAGACAAACAATATTATTAGTAAATTATTTGTTAAAACATCATCAAAACAAAAAGGCCAACAGACTCTCTCCTTCTTTAGCAATTACGAGTTCTTCCCGTGCTTCTTCTATTTAAGAGATGTAGGGTATGGTGACGCTTTCATGGATATGTCGACGGAAGACAATTTTAGTGCATTACCTTTGGGTAGCTTCCGTTGGCTCGTCAACATTCGGCCGAGTACCACATTTATCGAATATGCTCAATTTTCCACATGGAGCCATATTTTGCCTGTTATTTCGCTCGCTAGTTTGGGTATGACCAACTATATGTGGGGAACCCGAACCCTAGACTAAGGTATGAAGGGAGTCTGATTGACAGTGCTCGAGGATGGTATTGGCACCAAGCTGAATGCACCGGTGCCCAGTTTAGGCTGCCACCGAAGAACCCTTAACTCCAGCACACCCTGACATATTGTAAGTGGTATCAGAGTGCCAGTGGACCTTCTGAGGGATTTAATTCTTCTGAGTCATGTCTGAAGGTGATTAAACACTGCTTTGGCAAATCTATCCGTGCACCAGGGAGAAGGGAGTATCGGCAATTTGAAGAGCCTGAGGAGGCTCCCTTCAAAGAAGCTTTTGGTTACGAAGGGCTATATGACTTCCCTAGGCTAGCTTTTCCAGCTCAATATGCTCCCTCCCAACTCAACATTACCACAGAAGAGGGGATTGAAGAAGAAGAAGCTGAGGAGTTAACCAGAGCAGGTATGTTCCTGGAAAGAGGTAGGGAAGTTATCACAGATCAAATGCAAATGCCACAATATGCCATTTCTGATTACGCTCTTGACTTCACAGATTGGCCAAAGCGATGACAGGAAGCAGAAGCCAGCCTCTCCGAAGAAGAATTTGTGAAGAAAGTACGCCAAGAAGAGGCGATAGTGATTGCTGAAGCGGGGGAGGGTTACATGCCAAGTGCTCCCGCACTATCCTTCGAAATTTAATCTTCTTCAGAGATGGCTCCACCGGTTCTCTCGACCGTGCTGATAGAAATCTAGGCCTTGACAGTTCAACCTTTTGCAGAGGTTGTTTCTTCTGGAATGGCAGCTTCCCCGGCCCCTACCGTTGTTACAGAAATGGCTCAACTATGTTGGAGGTTACACCGTCAACAGCTACTGTTGCTCAACAAACCTCTACTGAAGTTACCACCCCAGTCATTCAGCCGATCGTCTTAGAGGGTAATCATTCTCTCACCCTCACTCTTTTTTTAGTGCGATTGCCCTGCATCAGCTCAATCTTTCATTTTCTTTATAGAAAGAGAACGAGTCGAGCTCTCCGTGGATAGTAGGGATGCTGCATTCATGGATTATGATGAGGGTGAACATGCCGCACGTCCTTTTCCTGAAGGTGGATTCCCTATCATGGACTTGGATACTCCGAGCCCTTCTTGCAGATAGCCTTTTGAGGCTGCTGCTTCAGCTCAAGGTATTGTGAAGTGTAAATCCTTAGATCCATGAAGGTTACTCTATTGAATATGCTAACACTTTCTTTATAATCTTTACCGCAGTCGATACAACCTCCAAAACTCCCGAAGCATCAAAACCAAGACCTTGGTGAGCTAGTCTGTTGACTTCTATATACGAGGGAGCTTCAATTTCATCTCGGCCGACCACCATTCAGTAGATGAGCCAATCTATAGAAACCTCCGTCAGGCAGAATAGGTTGCAGATCAGGATAAGGCGGAGTCAATTTCTTCAACGACCATTGTCACCGTCACTGCCTCGACTCTAATTTCGACAACTCTTGAACCGGTTGCCGAAGTTCATGCCTCTTCCTTTGCTAGGACTTCAATAGTAGTGGTATAACTCCCTCCTATTCATTCACCTATCCCTAATTTGGTGGTGTCTACTCCGACTCTTGCTATAGTAGCCACGGCTGTTCCGCTCTAAGCCCTTGCAACGACGCAAGCCACAGAAGAAACTCCACTTTCTCCAGCAGTACATATGCGAAAGATGGCCATAGATCATACTATCAAGAGCTTCCAGTATTTTCTTCAGGCAAGCATAAGGATGGTGTTAGATGAAGGCTATTCCTTTGAAGATTACAAACCAGTCCTACAGATGTACGTGGAGAACTTGACCAGGCTGGTTGGTGCAAATGCTGTTTCTTCATACCAAGCCCGTCTATGGCTCATGGAGATAGATATCCAGGCACTGCTCACCTTCCACTCCGGTGGTTCCGATATTTTTGATCTGGCCTCTGAAAGGTTTAGTTAGCCTTAAAAGAGCGGGAACGCTTCTTGGAGGAGACTCTGACCAAGAAAAGTCAGCTAAAGGACGAGGTGCGTCGAGCTACAGAACTGCGCAAGGGCTTGATATAAGAGTACAGGAAAGTTGCTTTCGCCCTAGAGGACTTAGCCCAATCCATATCAAACACAAAGCGTGTTATAGTAGAGGCGCATGAATACTTGGCTGATAGAGAGCGGGAATGTGAACAAGTTTTGGTAGAGTTGGCAGAGCTTGAGGGTCAGCAGAAACAAGTTCTTGGTGAACTTGATGACAAAGACAGAGCTCTAAAGGCAGTGGAAGACCAACTAGCTAACACCGTCCAACTTATCGAAGAAGATATCTATAAGCAAATCATTCGTGAGGTTGAGGAGGAACATGCCAAGGACGTACAAGAGATAGAAGCTCGATTGCGAGGCCTTTGAGCTGACTTACTTTTGTATCACTAACCGCTTTTGTAATGAAGACTCTTCATTATAAATAAATCAGTGTCTTTATCAAATTTTTGCTATTTATATCTTGTGAGTTTCCGTTTTGTTTGCTCAGTTATTAGCAAATAGGATTTTTAGCAAACTCCAGCTATAAATAGATTTGATTTTGCCTTTACCAATTATAGTTTGAATTAGGCTAGCCATATTATTTTCCTCAGCATGGTGAGTTATCGAGGAGTTTCTCTTAGACTTAATGCTAATACTTCTCCTCTATCCTTAGCCCTTCAAGGTGTAGGATTAAGCGTTTGAGTAGGATTATAACGGTTAAGTCGTAATCAAGTTTGGTTATGCCGTTTAGTGTAACAGCTCAACCTAGAAATTTGAGAGCGAGACTCATCGCATGGTAGGCCTGTTATTTTAAGAAGTGGTCATTTACGGGAATGACCGAAGGAGTATGATGGTATCATTAATGCAGTAATGATCTTAAATTTGAATAGCGATTCATCGCATGGTAGGTCACTATTTAGGAACACTACAAGAAATCCGATATTTAATTACCAAAATTAGTGAAGGGACCAGTTGACCGTCATTAATGTGCATATAATAACAACGGGTTTTAAAGCCTTTGTCGAGTGATTACAAATATTAGAGGAAAATGATGTGAGATGAGATGACGACTTTCTAGTCCCTTCATTGATTTGATCCTAATACTGTCGTTATTGAGTCTCCTTAAAGACGAATGGGTCCATTGCCTTCATTGATGATACTCCTAATCATAATAGGACTAAAAAATTAACCTATTACTATTAATAAAGAAATGTCACCCTTTTGGTCCTAAATTTTGGTCTGCTCCTGTATAAGGTTGGGATTCAAATCATTCCAATACCCCAAAATTAAAAATAATTTAAAAATTCATCAACGGTATAACATGGAAAATGCAAAGAAAACCAAACTCTAATTCCCTATAACTGCCCTCATGTTTTGATCTTTATCCTTCTCTCATGTTAATGGATAAGGCCAACGCGCATAGCACCAGAAACGGACAATCATTCATTCTCATCTGAGCAAACCCTAATCCCCTCGCTCGAAAAATTTCACCCAAATTCTCTTGCATCTTTTCTTATCATAATTATAATCGCTTCACATATCCAGCATCCTCAACAAAATCTCTCAAAGAAACCCTAGAAGATGGAGGATCTTTGGATGAGAAAGAGGCATCGGCTCTCGTGGGACGTTGCCGCTGCCCCATCTAGAGAGGTTAGAAATTAGAGTTAGGGTTACGATTAGGATTTTGATATCTCTTGATTCTGAAGGAAAGTTGGATTCTTGTAGGGCGAACGACGAGGGGCGTCACCTCCGTTGCGTGCAGATGAGAGGGATGGTCACTATGTTTTCAATCTTGGAGAAAATCTCACGCCTAGATGTAAGATTTCATCTTTCTTTTTTGTTTTTAATTTTGTATTTTTAGTACAAATTTTGAATTTTTTTGAGGAACTATTTCATTGTCTTTAGTTTGTCGTCAAGCACCGCTAGAGCATTGCCCTAGCACCATCGTTGCCCCAGAAATGGTAACACAGTCGCCCTTGCCTGCTCTTCCATTTTTGTTTGGTATAATTGCACTCAAGTACCCTATAGTTTCTCATGAAAATTGCATAAAAGTCTAATCTTTGACTTATTAAAATGACCTAATTAGCATGATTTGCTACCCATCCAATAAACCACAAAATGTTTTTCTCATTTTTCTACCCATCTACAATGGTAAAGTCATAGTCCTTCAAACTAATACCCTCAAATAACAAATCTGATTTTTGTAATAGAATTCAAAAGCATAACTGATGTTTCCATAGATCTCTTGAACAAAATCCTTCACTTATAATTTATGATGCTACTCTAGCTTTGCCTCAGCTAGCTTTTGAGATATAACATTTAGTATCCCCAACTATGCTTCAAATCTGATAAATTCTAACATGAAAAATAAAAATAAAAATCATAATGTGTACCATTTGTAAAATAGTAGCATATGGGTTCCTTTTAGTTTTTCTCATATTATTTTGTTGACCACTAACTAATAGCACCTTTTTTTTCTTCTGATCATGGAGTAGCCAATCTGATTAGAGCTTTCTGTTTCAAAACATTCTTCACATTATCAAGCACCGAATCAAATTCTGTTCTTTGTTTCTGTTTATTGTCAGTTTGTCATAAATATTGGACTTCATGTCTGCACAAACTATCTTCTGTGGTGTGTAGTTTCTCACAGTATACATGTCACTATCGGGGAATGCGATGTCTATGTTATATAGTGTTGTGATAGTGTGTTGGAATGTTGATATGTTCATGCGTATATAGTTGCATTTTTTTCAAGCGAGCATTGATAGGGATGAGTTACATTAGATGATTATATCTAATTTTAATGTTTGTATATTAATATAGTGGTGATACATTTACAGGAAAAAAGGTGAACGAGATTGTCCGAAGGCTATGGGGCAGGCTATAAGTAAAACTGTGGCCATTGCTGAGATCATAAAGGTGCAAATAACTGCTCTTTTATGCTTTTACTATGACTTGGGGGTGTTTGAATGTTATAGCTCTGAACAATTTATTTGAATGCAGAAAATGAATCCTATTTTATATCAAGATGTGACTATCAGCTCGATTAGCATTATTGATGTCTGGGAACCTATAGAGAAAGGTCTTGTCCCGTAATTCTTTACTTTCTTTATGCAGGTAATTTTAATAGTATTATTGGAATAGTTCTCTTATGTCTGAAAACTATGTCATGCAGCTTGGAGATGACTCACCAGGTATCAATGATCTCAATTACTTTGTCACCTAATGATCTAAACCGGAACTCTCCTGGGTAAAGCATTTCACTTTTACAAATTACATCTTCAACATGATAGAGGTTATGTTATGGAGGAGAATGATATACCATGTTGACTTCCAAGTTCTTTACCTTTTTGTGAGAAGGCATCAAGCACCAGTATTTTTAGAGCAGCCAAAAAATAGTACAAAGTGCAGCAACCACAATACCAACAACAACAGCAACATCAACCAAGTCGACCACCAAATCAAGTTGCTAAAGGTACTGTTTATGCAAATTTACAGCTCTTAATGATGGAAATATTCCCCAAAAGTAGCATGTATGCTATAAGTACTCGTTCATTAATTTCTCTTGCTCTTTGATAAAGAATCTTACGGCCGAGGACGTGGTCGAGGTAGAGGTAGAGGATAGGGCTGGAGCAACCGGGGTGGCTATGGTGGTGGTGGCTATGGAGGGTATGGTGGTGGTGGCTATGGTAGATATGGGTGTAGCTCGAGTTTTCTTTTTGACAATGATTAGAGATGAAAGGATGTATCTTTCCTAGACTTTTATTTTAATTTGCTTTAGATAGTTTCCCGTATTCTTCTTTGAAATAGTTGAGATATTAACTCTTGTTATTAGTATTGAATATTTGAGGATGGTGGAATTTTATTTATTGATGTTATTAATGAATGGAGTTTTTATTTTCCCTTTTATTCATTATTTGATATTTTTAATATATTTTTGTTGTGAATATCAATGTCATATTGAGAATAATATGAAGGTTTTTAATGATAGTTGCCTATGAATAAAAAAATTATCATTAATATATATTAAAAATTTATAGTCTACAATGATGGTTTTATAAACCGTATTTAGTACATCAACGAAAGGAAAGTACCATCGTTGGTGAGTTACTAATTACCCACCATGAGAAATTTTATGATGGTATCTGACCGTCATTAATTGGTCTTTAACATTGGGGTTGTCACCCATTATTACACAATAACAACGGACGTACAAAACCATAATTACACAATAACAACGGGAATGAAAAACCATCATGTTATAGTAACAACGAGAAAAAAATCCTCATCACTGATGATAACGACGGTGATAATTACAGTCGCAGATATGAATGACGATAATATGTTCCGTCATTGTAGACTCTATAACGATGGATATTATAATCTTCGTGATACTTTAGTAAAGAAGGCTTTGATGATGGATGATGAAGGGATTTTTTCAAGTCATTGGCATACAATAACGAAGGTTTTTAGCTCTTTAACGAAGGGATTTCCCGTTGTTAAAGACATAATTTCTTGTAGTGGAGTAAGGGGATAGATTGGGAATGTTACCTGGTAGGCCACTATCAATGAACAACGTCATTTGCAGGAATGACAGTGTGGAAACAATCAGATCGTTCAGTAACATTGGAGTATAACGACTATGACCAGAATAGAGGCACATCACATAGTAGGTCACTATCTTCGATCGTTCTAGGGAGATAGAACGTTCGGAAAAGATTAGATAGTGAATCATCACATAGTAGATAACTATCCTGATCGAGTGATAAGTAGGGACTTATTGCATGGTAGGCCACTACTTAATGAAGTATTTTCAATAGGGATTAAAGAGTTAACTATCAGAGGTAACCGTTGTAAAACCCTTAAAAATTTTTAGCTTATGAATGATGAATTGAATTAGTATGTGATTAATTATAATGGGTGGATATTTATTTTGATAAATATCATTAGATGGTGCATGAGTACACTAACAAGTATTTTGAGTATAAACAAGTTAGAAAAAGAGAAAGAAACTAGTCGAAACATGTATAAAGGCCAAAAGAGTAAAAATCTAAAAATGCATAGATCAGTCGACCAGCGCAGTCGATCGCAGGTCGGTCGACCGCCACAGTCGACCATGAAACATGTATGCTATTTTTCCTGTTTTGGGTTGGTTTCAGATATCTGAAGCCCACATCCATTTTCTCTAATATATATATATATATATATATATATATATATATTTAGTTTAATTCCTTTAATACCAAAACACGTACAAAGTTATAGAATTGGCAAAGTAACAGCAGGAATCAAAAACTAAAGAAACTATAGAGAGGGGAGAGGACCATGGCCGTCACCCTCAACTATAGAGACCTAGTAAGATTCCTGAGTTACCAAAGCCAAAAGATTACATAGTACCCTCAATTACAGAACAATATATCCAGCTTTCGAAGAAATATTTACAACTTTACATATCCCCAATTTGATAGAATATCAGAATTACCAACCTTCCAATTGCAAGTCCTAAGCAGAATATTAATGTCTTCATATATATATATATATATATATATATATATATCATGAGAATTTCAATATTCTTTCATACTTATTAAACCCTAGCAGCCACCAAGAGATTCTACAAACCCTAATTTTTTTTTAAGAGAGAGATTAGGGCTTTAAAGCATGATTTTCGGTTTGTGGCTTGGAGATCGGTTTTGAAACTTCATCTCTCACATTTTAGATCAAGTCTTAGGCGAGTTCCATCTCTGCTAATCCCTCTCCCTATTTTAAAAACATTTTAAAAGAGTTTTAACATGTTTCATAGAGCCTAATTGACTAATTTGTGAATAAAAAAGTAAATATTTTGTATATATGTATAAAGACTAGGTCTTTTCATATTTAAGAGATAAAGAACGAAAATTCAGAAGTGTTCTAAGACCTGAAAGTAATTAACAATGTTGTTTAACTGAGATTTAATAAGTTTAATCGTCATATTTGTGTTTCATGCATGTTTAAGGGTTTAAGCATGTTTCTTTTTGCAATTAATCATGTTAAACATGTTTGATGATTCCCAGAGATGATGATTTTATGTCCACAATATTTTATATATGTTTTAGTATGAATTAATCAAGTTTGAATTATAGAAACACGACACGAACACAATTGTGCAGAAACCTGCACAGATATTGAAAAACCGGGTTCGGTCGACCGCGCCTAAGCGACGATCGACTACATGCCAGGTAGAAGCCTGGACAACCCCTGAAACCCGTCGCGATCAACCAACGCAATGATGCGGTCGACCGCCCACTCCTTATATGGCATGTACATGTTTGTTCTTTACTGTTTTGAATTTCGAGAGAGTTTCTCGATCTTGTACTGTTGTATTACGATGTTTAGGAGTTGTTTAACACCTAGAATGTGAATGCCAGATATTAATACACACACCAAGATATAAGCATATACACTTAGATTATGTTGTATTGACACACGCTGTTGAGATATTTGTCACACATTGAGTTGATGAAAGTGTAATAATATATAATAAAGTATTGTTTATTAGTTGTGGATGCTCAGTGTGATTATTTACCCCGTAATGAGACCTCAGTCGTACCACACTAGGAGTATTTAGTTGTTTTTTTGTAATAAGACCTCGGTAGTACCAAATACTCGAAGATGATCACGGTGTTTTTTGGGTTTGGCTGATGAGCATATACGTCATTGTACGATCATCTGGAAGCATATTTGGAATAGTGAGATAAAACTTATTACCATTGAACGATTGAGTAAGGAAGTTGAACCCACATGTAATTGTGCGAACCTTACAAGAGTATCGTTATTTTATGTAGCCGGAATAGGGAGATAAAACCTATTGCCGTAGAGCGATTGAGTAAGAACGTTATAAGAGTAACGCTATCGTATGTGGAGATGCATATATATGTACATTGTGTAGTATATTCCCATGATGCACATGATATAGTTCATGATGATTGTTGAGCAGGTTGACTTTTCATTATCAGTTTTCTAGCTACATGGGGTAGACTGAGATTTAGACAATTGTTTAATAATAATTTCCGTATCGAATATGCCAGCTACCTGAGGGGAGTCTGAGAATACGAAAATGGTTCTTTTTGGTTGAGATTTGAAGAGTTTTCCTTTATGAAATATTTTCATTCATAGGATTAGAATTAGTATTTAGATATCCACAATTTGGGACATGGTATATACATGAGGGTTTCCTTGTTTAGATTATTTCACCCGATGTACTAATTCTCGTGTTGTGGGTTTTTAAATACTAATCTCCATTTAGGAATTATAAATGTTTTTATATCTATATTATACTAACAATATTTTTCTTATATACTCCTACCCCTTCCCCTTGGGAGCGGTAGAGATGATCTCGCTAGCGCTTTGACGTTCGTTGTTTTCCCTCTTTCAGGAAGCGAGTCCGGTGCACGGAGAGTCGTAGGTTGATGGGATTGCATCTTAGATTCCATCTAGTTATTTATATACTTGTAGTTATTTCAGAACTCCACATGTAGTTATTTATTTTCAGACTCTAGATTTGTAGTCCATTTTGTAGAGGCTGAGTGCTTTAGTGAGACTACATTTGACTCATATATTGAGATTTATTTCAGACTCAGAGTTATTCTATTTATTTCAGTTGGACTCATGTGTTGATTATTCTTCTACTTCTTCTGTGTATATATTATTCTTGTACTATTTCCATTATTGTCTATTTCTACCTTCACCTATTGTTGACTATACTAGAGAGATAATAACTGTGATGGTGAAACATGTCGTAGCATGGCGTTGGTGCTTGGCAGGTTTGACAATCTGTATTTCACATTGGACTGCAGCCTTGTGTGAACCCTAGGGCATCACAACCGTTAACATGATAGTTTTTTATGGACCCGCCATCCTATTGAAGAGGATTGGTAGGAGAGTTTGGAGGGAAATAAGGAATGAAATTGTCACCTTAATTGACCTCGTGGAAGTTGAAAGAGTTTAATAGCTTTAACAATGTCGGTGGTCGCATTCGTCGATATTGTTAAGACTACGTATCATCATTGCATCCGTGGTGTTCAAACCTTTCCAGAGGAGTGGCCGATATATAAGAAGCCTATGGGTATTAATTATTCAAAAAAAATTTCGTTGATAGGCATCATGATCTTATCGTCGTTCTGATTGACAAGGTGATATGCCCCATTCGAGTAGACTGTCTCCACCTACGAATAGCTCTTCCCACTTGCGTTAGAATTTTTCCTTCTTCTTAGAGTTGAGTATCATTGGTCGTCGAATGGCGTGGACTAAGTCTCCCTCCTTGAAGACCCTATGCTTGACTTTTTTGTCGAAAGCCTTGGATATTTAGGCTTGATAGAGCTCAATATACTATTGAGCTTAAAGCCGCTTTTCATCTACCGTCTCAAGTTCTTCAAGATGTCATCGATGATTTTCTTATGTAGTTATCCCTGTTACAAGTGCAATGTGTAGGGACAAAATCAAGATTTCCAATGGTAATATGGCTTTACAACTGTATACCAAGGAGTAAGGTGTGGTGCCAGTTAGGGTGCAGACTGTAGTACGATACGCCCATAAGCTTTCATCGAGCTTCTCATCCTAATCACACTTGCTGGTGGATGTCAGCTTGTCAATATTTTAACAATCGTCTTGTTGAAAGCTTCAACTTGTCCATTTTCCGTTGGATTGTTGGCAGTGGATAATAGGTTCTGGATTCTGAACTTGTCACAGACTGGGTAAATGCATGACTAATGAATTATGACCCGTTATCATGAATGATATATCTTGGGATACCGTATCTGTAGATGATGTGATGCTTTATGAATTTGGTCACATTACTGGTTTTGACCTCTCTTAAGGGAATGGTTTCAGCCCATTTAGAGAAGTAGTCGGTTATCACTAGAATGGAGTGATGACTTTTTGCTAATGGCGGAGATATCGGTCCGATGATATCCATCCCCTATATTTCAAATGACTATGAAGTTGCTGTCAGATGCAGGTCTTCCGGCAGTTGATGCATATAATTAGCATGGATTTGACACACATGACAACGTCTTGCATAAGTTACAACGTCACCGATTATCATGGGCCAGTAATATCCCATTCTTCGCTAGTGATCCTAGAGTTTAGGTCCTGGTTGGTGAGCTCTGCAGGTACCATCATGGGCTTCCTTCATGGCTTCTTGCACTTCTTTTCTTAACAAACATCATAGTAGCAAGCCATCCTACAACCTACAATATACCATCTTCATCGTCGAGTTGTAGTATAATCTTGGCGCACTTCTCCGAACAGACTCTCGCTCTTTAACATCTTCGATGAGTATGCCATATAAGACGTAATCAATGAGAGGAAAATGCCAATCTCTCGGTTCAACTTAACATGTAGTCTGCTGAGTTGCATTTGCTTCCAGAGCGTACTTTGGTCAAAAGAGTTGTTGTGATGCTATAGGGTTCACATAAGGCTGCAGTCCAAGGTGAAACTCAGATTATTAAACCTGCAAAGAACCAACACCATGCTACAATATGTTTCACCATCACAGCCATTATCTCTTTAGTAAAATTAATAATAGGTGAAGGTACAAAACATGCAAATAATGGAAATAGTACAAGAACATAATATACACAGAAAAAACATGAGAATGATCAACAAATGAGCCCAACTGAAATATAATAAGAATATGTCTGAACTATAAAAATGTAGCATGTCTTAAAATAAAGAGTCAAAGAAATCTCACTAAGACACACTGCCTCTACAAAATAAAAATAAAATCTCTAGAGTCTGAATATGAACAAATGCTGTAGAACTCTGTAAATATCTACTAACAAAATAAATAAGATGGATGCTAAGATGCGACTCCATCAACCCTGCAACACTCTGTACGCTTGACTCGTCACCTGAAAAGAGGGGAAACAACGAGCGTCTAGCTCTAGCGAGATCATCTCTACCGCCCCCAGGGGAAGGGGTAGTAGTATATGAGAAAATACTGGTTAGTACATATAATTATAAAATCATCAATACTACACTAAATGAAAATTGATATTTAGAGATTCATAATATGAGAATGGGTACGTCGAGTGAAATAATCCAAATAAGGGAACCCTCATGTATATACCTCGTATCCTAAATTATGAATCGTTAAATATCAATCTCAACTAAGAATAAAAATGCAAGTGAAATTAGTAACTAGAAATCCATAACCCGAGACTAGTACATCGAGCGAAATAATCCAAATAAGGAAACCCTCATGTATATACCATATATCTCGAGCTATGAATCACTAACTACTAACTTCAAACCTATATATGAACAATCATCACAAACAGAACTATTTCAGCTTCTACCCTCAATCATAATAAAATAATTTGTCACAATCTCAAACTAACCTCAGGTAGCTGGCACCATCGTAAGAAAATATTATCCAGCTCAAACATTACAATATATCATATCATGTATGTCATATATCAAATGTATACCCTACTCATGGTTAAACTACATGGAATCATACTACAACTGTATATATGTTTGCGTCTCTACTTGTAATAGAGATACTCTTATAAGGTTCTTACTCAATCGCTCTACGGCAATAGGTTTTATCTCTCTATTCCGGCTACATGAAATAACGATACTCTTGTAAGGTTCGCACAATAACATTTGAGTTCAAGTTCCTTACTCAATAGTTCTATGATAATAGGTTTTATCTCCCTATTCCGGATATGCTGCCAGATGATTGTAAAATGGTGAATAGACACATAAGCCCAACCCGGAAAAATACACCGATCACCTTTGAGTATTTAGTACCACCGAGGTCTCATTACGTGGAAAACAACCTAATACTCCTAGTGTGGTACAACCGATGTCTTATTACGGGATAAACAACCACATTGAGCATACATAACTGATGAATAATACGATATCATATGAATTTTCAACATTTATCAACCCAAACATGAGTCGCGTATAATGAATATGCATGTCAATCAACATGAACTGTGTTTGTGCACGTATTTCTATGTGTGTGTTAATATCTGGTGTTCACCAACACCTAAAGTGTTAAACAACTCATAAGGATCGTAATATAAACTAACAACATTGAGAAAATCTCACGAAATCAGCAAACAGAGAAGGAATACACGCACATAAAAAAATGATAAATTGGTGGTCGATCGTGATAAAGCGGCGGTCGACTACATCGTGTTTCAGAGGCTACCTAGGCCTCTGCCAGGCACGCGGTCGACCGTCGCTTAGGCGCGGTCGATCGGACCGAATTTCAGAGTTTTGTGTAGGTTTTGAACTACATTGTGTTCGTGCGTACTTTTATGATTCAATCTTGTTTAATTCGTACTGAAACATATGCAGAACATTGTAAACATCAAATCAACTTCTCTGGGAATTATCAAATATGTGAAACATAATTAGTTGCATAATAAATCACAAATAAACTCTTAAACATGTACGAAACATCGTTACGAAGAAAAATCATTAAAATTCAGTTAAACCATGTTATTAATTACTCTCAGATCTTAAAACACTTATATAATTTCATTCTTAAAATTGTAAACATGAAAAGATCTGGTATTTATACATATAATACAAAAGATTTGATTTTTCTATACAAATTAGTCAATTTGGCCCAATAAAACTCGTTAGAAACTCATTTAAAATTCTTTAAAACAGGAGAGAAGGATTAGCAGAGATGAAACTTGCCCAAGACTTGATTTAAAACGTGAGAGATAGAATTCCAATGCAGATCTCCAAGCCACAAACCGAAATCCCACTTAAAAAGCCTTTAATCTTCCTCAAAAATCAAACTAGGGTTTGTAAAATTATTGGTGGCTGCTAGAGTTTTAAAAATATGAAAGAGAACTGAAAATCTCATGAACAATGTGTATATATAGTAGATAAAACAAATATGGGCCTCAAACACCCAAAACCAACTAAGATCAGGAAAAACAGGAAACTGATTCTGCATTCAATTGCGACGGTCGACCGGGATGCGGTCAACTACCGCAGTCGACCAGACTAGAAATTTCCAGTTCCTCATGATTTTGCCTTTGTGCATGTTTTCGACTCATTTCTTTCGTATATACTGACATGTTTATACTCAAAACACTTGGTATCATACTCATATACCATTTAATGATATTTATCACAATAAATATCCACTTATAATAATTAATCACATATTAATTCAATTTATCAATCATTAACTCAAATATTCTGGGGTTTTACATTCACCCCACTTAAAAGAATTTCATCCTCGAAATTCTGTGATCGTATCTTAAAGATTAATAACACGAGAAAAGTACTAAGAGGGGATAATCCAGACAAGGAAACCCTCCCATACACATCTCGTGTCATTAATCCCCAGTTATGAAACATAAGCAAACATTTAAACTTAACAATCTAGAATGCGTACACTCCTACTTAACCCCTAATTAGACAGAACTAGTACGTCGGACAAAAAAATCCAAATAAGAAACCCCCCATATATATACCATATGTTCCGAATGATTAGGAGCTAAGTGTTAGTGCCTCATTCTAGCGTTAAATATAAATGTGACATAAAAACATAATATAATTACTAATGCATAAAAGCATACTTAATATCAACATCTTATCTGCTCAAACAGATGTGAGTAGTCGTGACTTATATCCTTTTTGCGCTTTCAATAAACTTCTTCGGCTCCTTGTCAATTCCATTAAAATTTCACTAAAGAAATCATTTTGTTTCTAAGCCTTTTGTCTTTTCTAATAGTAATGCAATCCGGTATCTCTACGGTAATCAATTCATCCTGAATCTCAATACTTAGTTTATCAGTCACACTCTGCTGCTCCTCATCGTGCAAGTGCCTCTTGAGCATCAAAACATAAAATCTATCGTGTACAATCGATCTCAATATCGGAAAATCAAATCTCAATGATGTAACTCCAACATGCTCAAAATTTTTGAACAGATTAACATATCTTGGGGTACGTTTTCCCCTATCTACTGAATCGTTGAACGTCCTTTATTGGCGATACTTTTATTGATATAAAATCTCCAACATGAAACTTTAGATGTTATCACCTCTGATCTGTATTACTCTTTTACCGACTATGAGTGGTAAGGATATGTTCTCAAATCAATGTTACATTCCTCTTAGTGTACTCTTACAGCTTTTGGTCCAAGTAATAACTATTCTTCGACTTTGCTTACTAATAGGCAATCTACAAGGTCTTCCATACAGCGCCTCATACGGTGCCTTTTAAATAGGCATTCGATAACTGTTGTTATACTTGGATTCCATCAATGGTGTTGTGGTCCTCTTAATTGTTTTGATAATTCATAACACATGCTCGTTGTATATCCTCCAAAAGTGTGAAGTAAGCATCAAGCCTTAGTATGATATAATCATCTTTTGAATTTCATGAAATCTTACTATTTCCTGGACAAATATCTTTGCATACATCTCTGCTGTACAAGTCATTTTCACGGCAAAATTTTGTCGACTACATCAGCCAATCAAATATCATCCAAAAGATTCATTTTCTTTCTTTGATTTTGGCAAACCCTACAATAAAATCCATAGAAATATCTGCCCACTTCTACTCTGGAATAGGTAAATGCTATAGGGTTCCAGATGGTCTCTGATGTACTGCCTTCACTTACTGGTAGGTAAAATATTTAGCTACATATTTCAAAATCTCCTTACTCACACCGCTCCGTTATCACGTCCTTTCAAGTCTTTGTACATTTCCGATGTGTCTAGATGTACTGTATACTTAGTACGATATACCTTATCCGATAAATCCTTCTTAAGTTATGGATAACCCGACATCACCAGACGACCCTTAATTCAGAAACCCCCATCGATTTTGATGGTTCATTTTGCTTTAATCTCTATAGAAGTTCTCTTCTTTCGGATTTTTAATCTAAGAATCTCTTAACTGGGTAATGGTCTTCCTATAACTCCAAGATGACTTCACTGATAAAGCTCCTAAGGAAATGTTGTTTCCGCTAATCTCCTGTTTAAAGCTAATCTGGCTGAGAGTGTAAAGTTCTTGATGCAATAAACATTAAACAATTCAAAACTGTATATTCACATTAACGCTTTATACTCAATGCGTCTGCAACAACTCTCATCTTTCCTTAAGGATACTATATTTAATTTGGATCTGTGATTCGGTCGTCCACGAGCTAACGTACCCCGGTACTGACAAAGATCACACGTAAGCAGCGAATGATAAACATTCATGCGTGTGTTTCTAGGGAGCACTTGTAATCTTGTTTTGTTGTAAAGAGTAGTTTTACAAAGCCTAAAGGCTCACTCTTTTGTATTCATTGTAATCGATAAACAGTTATAATGAATTCTAAAATATAATTTGTTCCCGACGCAAACACATGAGGAAAAGTGAGATCTCTAATGGCAACTCCGCAAAGCTATCTCTACCAAAGCCTAGATCTCTAATACCTAAGCTTCTAACAGCGAATCTTCCTCCACCCAATGCAAAACCCTAGATCCAAAAATCTGAGCTCTAATACCACTTGTCGCGCGTTGTGCAGAAGCGTGCTCGCTATCCAAACGAGTCGGCGAGCAATGAGAAAAGAACAAACACGAGTGCAATGCACAAAATAACAGCCAAAATCACACAAACATAGAGATTTACGTGGTTCGCCAAATTGCCTACGTCCACGAAGAGAGGATGAGGGAGATTTCACTATATGGAGGACAAATAATGGGTTACAATCTCTCAAACAACTCTCAAATAACCCAACCAATGATTTCACACTTCCTCACAATAATCTCCATCTTAAAGTGCTCAAAAGAACCAATTTTCTCTAATTATCTCTTCTCCTAAACCCTATAAAGACGTGTTTCTATTTATAACAAAACTCAATCCAAAACAGGTTGGGAATCAGAAAACATGTCTGCCACACCCGGGTGTGGTACGCACTACACCCCTGATAACGAATTGTAGCACACAGCTTTTGCCACATGTTTGTGGAAAAATTTGCAATAAGAAAATAATAAAAGAATTGTATTTGATTTATTCTCTCTAACTGCTTAGAAAAAGAATGTTTACAACTCTCACAACTCTCAATTATAATTTGAATTCCTAATTACAAAAGAGAAGAGAATTGATCTGGATTCTCCCCTTTGTTTAAAACTAGGTTCTTCACGGTGGCGATGAGATGCCTCCCTCGAATGCTTGCGTCGAGTTTGTTTCTCGTTGACGATCCGAACGTCTTGTTTCACTGGAACGATGGTCTTCTCCTCACAATTTGACGTTGTGGAGAACTTGCGTGCCAAGTTTTAGAGCTCTAAACGAGTTTGAAACTCTATCAAAGAGTTGATTTAACCGAAAGTCGGTTATAAGCCAAGGATAGAGAAGCTCCTCGTTGCTGATCTCCAAAGCTCCAACAATTCCCCCCAAGATCTCTTCTTTACTGTCCACGAGAAGGATCCAAAAGCCAGCCCAGATCTCTTCTTTGCCGCCAAAAAGAAGGATCCAAAAAGCCAAATCCGAACTAAGCTGATTTCTTAGTTATTTATAGGGGATTAAGGGGTGTAACCACCCCCTTAATTCACTCCTAAGTGGGGCTAATAAGATGTAACCGCCCCTTAAATCATTCCTGAGTGGAGTTGTGATCCCCTCAGATCCTGGGAAATGGTTTTGAAACCGTTCAGCTCGTGTTTGAACGAGTCAAACGCAAAATCCGCGTTCTGGCGTGAATTCCGCATTCCAACGCAGTGTCTGAAAGCTTGAACGCAGCGTCTGGAAGCTGCGTTGGCATCTTGTTGGAAGCTACGTTTGGCAGCGGATGGAAGCTGCGTTGATGCGTTTGGCAGCGGATGGAAGCTGCGTTTGGCAGCGGATGGAAGCTGCGTTTGTAGCTTTCGGAGGCTACGTTTGCAGCTTTCGGAGGCTGCGTTTGGCAGCGGATGGAAGCTGCGTTGGCAACGTTAGAAGCTAGATCTGAGCTGCATTTGCAGCGATTTAGAAGCTGCATTAGCTGCATTAGAAGCTGCGTTTGGCAGCGGATGGAAGCTGCGTTGGCAGCTTTTGGAGGTTGTGTTTGAGCTGCGTTTGTGGCTATGAACGCGGTGCGTCTTGATGCTGGTATACGGGGAGGACTTCCTCATCTTTATTTGAAGAGACCGTCGATTTGTAGTCTCTTTCTGTCGAAGCGTTGCAAAGATCGTCATTTTGTAATCTTTGCTTTAGCTCTTTGATATGTTAGAGTCGTCAGATCGTAACTCCCGATGTTGATTGTGAAGGCTGTTTGATTAGAGCTTCCATCAGTTGTCGTAAAGGTCGTCAGATTGTAACCTTCAGTGATCTACGTGAAAGTCTTCAAATTGTAGCCTTCTGAAAGTCGTCAAATTGTAACTTCCATCATCGGTGTTTGATGAGAAATCAGTTATCTATTGTGATTTTTAGACAGCCTATAGAACCCCCTCCAAAGTTTTCAAAAGTTCGCGATTGACTGGGACGAATTTTCAAAATACTTTGGATCTTAACTCTGATTTATTCTTGGAGCTATTGATTCCTTGTCACAAAGGATTGGTTCTCTGCACCCGCTTCAAAGGCATCTTCGTTGAAGAGATTTGACATGCAGGTCCTGTGTGAGGATGAGCTTCGACGAGAAACCTTAGCGACGGTACAGGCCACTCATAAGCAGAACCTCTCAAACGTCATGTCACGGCTCACATCCATTCAGCTAATGGGCCCGAAAACAGTCATAGGATTTTTGGCAAATCCTCAGCCATCAACGGATTTGATAAGCCTTTACTGACTACCGTTTGAGTCGGGCTAGCATGTGAATTGTCTAAGTCCATTCCACATGTAACGTTGTGCTAATATAATGAACCCTCTTAGACTTGATGCTATGATTTTGAATACATAGACTTTGTTATTTTTACGGAAAAAGACTAACCGGCGACGCGTGTTAGGTGTAGACTTATCTCTATTTAGGGATCGAGATAAAGTCCCCCATGCGCGAAAGGCATGGATTTTTGGTGCTACGATATTGAATACGTAGGCTTTGTCGCTGGTTTCTTCCTGTGTTACTTGACACTGAAAGAAAGTTGAAAGCTCCAGAGGTGTAGTATTAACTTGGCATGAATTTTCACTTAGAGTGAAATTCAGAAATTTTCGTTATCATCACTAGGATAATTCTAGAAAATCTTTAATCCATCGGGGATTTTATGATGAAAACTTGCTATTCTTGTTGAAAAAAGATTACCAAGTTCATTGGGGGGTTTGACTGTTAGAGGTGTGATGTTAACCTAACAGTATTTTATGGGCCTATCGCTCTACTAAAGAGAGTCGAAAAGTTGATTTGGTCATCAGAGGTGTGATATTAACTTAAAGGATTTGTGGACCTATCTGTAGGCGTATAAAACTACCTATAGGTCCCTTAACACAGTTCGACGATGCCGATTCGACAAACCGACCATCGGGCGACGTATGCAGACACGATCGTTAGTCCACAATACCGAAGCCAAGTGATACGCGACGAAACGAATTAACGAGGCTACGAGGCTAACGAACCACAGGCAAACAACGGAATGAATCCACTCGCGTGCGGAATCAAGCTAACGGGTTGAGGAATCAACGAGTCATCCAACCAAGAGTGAACTCGGACGAATCACGATCGAATCAAGATCAGTTTCGGGTTCGAACTCAGAGGTGGATTTACTGCCAAATCAGGAACCGGATTTACTGCCAAATCAGGTCAACGAATCGAGTCCGAACCAATCAACCACACAACTGAATCACGGACAAATACAAAAACGGAAAACGACGGAAAACAACGCCTTAAGGAGGCTCGGCAGAAACCGAGCCACCACAAGGTGGCTCGGCCCAAGCCGAGCCACCTTGAGGTGGCTAGGCAGCCTAGCCATCTTAAGGTGGCTAGGCGTGTCGGCCACCTGTGCGCGGGCACAGTAAAGAGAGGCTATAAATAGGAGAGGTGGTTCATTTGTTCAAGGGTTGGAATTTTTGGAGAGGCGAAGCTCTGCTGGATTCGAGGCTCAGAACTTAAAAAAGATCCAAGCTTTGGGACTTCGAGGACTCGCTCTTCCAGATCTGGTGCTCAGCGATTGTCAACGCCAAAAAAGGCAGGTGTTCGAGAGGATCGGATCTCAGATCTACGCAAGTGTACTCCGGATCAAAGCTTGGTCTTTGATCCCGAGATTTGGGCGACTATTTCCTTGGTGAAATAATCCCCCCCGGCTATTATTTCCTTCGTGAAATAATACCCGTCGTATTACGTAGATCTGACCGGATCTAGATCACGCGGTGGTCAACGGATAAACCCCGACGTAGGCAAATAACCCACGCAAGCGAGCGACCGAAAAACAGGAGCTCGTGATTTGTTCGGCAAAAGGAGAAAGTTGTAATCTTTTTTTATTTTTCTTTGATTTTCATTATAACCGGATCTTATAAAAAGATCGGATCTTTGTGACTCGAAAAGCTGTTAACTAAGATGGCAATGGAATCAACAATGAAGAAAGACTCGATTTTTACCGCGAACAATCTGGCGATCATAGTGGGAGCCGCCGATCTCGCTGCCGAGATCGGAGCGTCGCAGCCGCGGATCTCAATCCCGGTCATGGAGGAGGTCGAATATGAGTTCGACCAGCAGAAGTTCGAGGAATACTTGTCGTCCTCGTCCGGATCAACATCCCCCCGCAAGTCCAAGAAACTCTCCTCCAGGAGAAAAGTTCGTTGGTACGAAGAAGTTGAAGCTACCAACGACGACCTCACCCCGATTGACGCCAAAGTTGCGTCGGGTGAAGTTCCTCCAAATCCCAACTAGGTCAGATCTGCTCTGGCCAACCCTTCTGCCGCGGAGGGCGTGGTGACTCTCTCGAAGAGAGCCCGCCAAAGGCAACGTCAACGCCTTGCGAAACAGTTCGCAAAAGCCATAGAGTCCGTTGACGGGATCCTCTACAACGCGGATCTGAAGAACAAAAGAGGCAAGCAGCCTCAACAATCAATGAATGGTGGTTCCTCCAAGCCGCCAACAATGGAATGGGTCCGTGTCAAACGGAACCGTTCAACGCTCGAGGAGCGCATCCGCAAGCGCCGCGCACTATCAGCGCAGGCACGGGCTCAAGCCGAAGAAGCCTGTAGAAAGCTACAGAAAGAGGTGGCCAAGAAGCCGCCATCAACACGCAGAGTTTGGAGACCGAAGTCTGAAGCGGCGGTTCAGACCAAGGAGCAACAACTGCAGTCGTCGAAAGTACAACTTCCGGTGAAGCAATCCAAACCGCCGATGATTTCCACAATTGCTCCGGGAGATCCCGCAGGATCATCCCAGAAAAGGAAGTCGGTTTTGGAGCGCCTCGGTCCACTTCCTAATGAATGAGGCAAAGCTCCAGTCTAGGAACGTTTGGGCCCGATGAAGAAACCCCGAACGACTCAACATACTGGGGGTCGCTGTCACTTTCAGCATGACAAGAAGTTCAAGGCAGCTGCGCACGCCAATTTGCGCATTGAAGTCCAGGAGCCCACTGAGAATTCACGCCCACAAAGGCGCGTTTCAAGGCGCATGACTCTTGAAAGCCCGAAGAAGGTAGTTCGCTCTCAGAAGGAAACGTTAACGTCTGATGACGATTGCGTTATACCTGAGAAATCGTGCCAACACACGATAGGTTGCTCCGACTTTCAAACGGATGAGCTGTACTATCGTGCTGGGGGTACGAGCAAATCCAGAAAGAGAAGCCCTCGAAGGCTCAAAACTCAGTTCCCTTGTTCAAAGCTCATTCGGGCGGTACTGTCTGAGTGCAACTGTATCAAGGCAGTCCCCGAGAGAGTTTCTGTGTTCGAAAGGCTCAGTACAGAAACGCCAAAACCAAGGCATAGGCGTTTCCGGCAAAGAAGAACGGTGGTCGATGATGGAGAATTTCCGAGGGTCACCGCCAATATGACCAGCAAGGGAACATCAGCTCAGGACAATCCCGAGGCGATTCCAGAGGTGCCCTGACGTGTAACTCGTCTACAGTCCGGAGCTATCATTCGTGCAACGTATGGTAGGGTTCGGACAAGAGTACCTTCAGGAGATGAAGAATCAGATGCCGGCTCGGCAATTGCATCTGACAATACCGTGTCCAGTGAAGGACAACCTCGCGAGTCATTCATGATAAGCGCGGAGCAAGTGGCCAAGATGCTCGAAGAAGCCATGGCCAAACAACAAGAAAGCTTCAGGTTCGAAATGCAGATGGCCATGCAGAGTATGAGAGAAATGCATGAGCAACAAGTCCAGGCACTGACGAACCAGCAAGGCGAGCCAAGCCACCGTAATCAGGTTGTTCAGGAAGTTGAGCATGCGGATGCGGATGAAGCTCGCAATGCCAATAACCCTCCCGTTAATGCAGGGGGTGGCAATGAGGATGCTAGTCACAACACCACGCTTCCACCTCAGAATCGTACTGACGAAAACTCGGGTGAAAGTCTGAAGATCAAAAACCTCAAAAGCAAGATCAATACACTGATTTCTGCTCAAGAGGTGAAGAAAACGAGCATCCCTTGTCCATACCCAAGAGAATGGGAATCAATCCCATATCCGGCAAAGTTCAATCTAATCAACTTCACGCCGTTCGATGGGAAGGGTTCACCCACTCAGCATGTGATTTACTTCAAATCACACCTGGGGGTAATTTTTGGCAATGAACCTCTGATGGTGTGGTCATTCGTTAGCACTCTTCACGGAGCCGCCTTCGATTGGTATCGCCGCCTCAAGCCAGGTAGCATAAACAGCTGGGACGACATGGAGACTAAATTCCTCACAAATTTTTTTGACAACGACACCGAGATATCTATCGGATCATTGCTCGATGAAAAGCAGAAGGACGGGGAGTTAGTCGACACCTTCGTCAAAAGGTTCCGGAACAAGGCGATGAATTGCCAGGACCCGATCGCTGAGGAGTTCATCCTCCAGACCTGCCACAACAATCTTTCCTTGGACGTGTTGGAAGCAATGGGGACAGCACCGTCCAAAACGTGGAAGGATCTGAAGGTCCGAGGGGAACAAGCCGAACGATTCCTCAGGAGGAAGAAGGCGGAGAGAGGCCAACAAGCGGCGAATGCTCCAGCGCAGAATTTCAACCCAAGGGGGAAAGGTAAAGCTCATGCTAATGCAGTTGATGCTAACCAAACTTTTCAATTGCCACCTCAGCAACAGCAGCAGCGGCAACAAAGGCCTCAGAAGTAGAAATCTTCGGAGCCGAGGTTCCCTAAAGTGTACTCCTTCAAGGATGATGAAGTTCCCGGCATCTTCAAATACTTGTTGGAGAATAACAAAATCCAGCTGCCGGCGATCGTAGACCAAGAAGGAGCCAGCAAAGTGACGGATCCGAAGTACTGCGCGTACCATAGAGCGGTCCATCACCCTACGAGGTCATGCTACCACCTCAAGCCTCAAGGACAAGATCCAGGCGTTAATTGACGTGGGTGTCATAACCCTGAAGCCTGTTAAGAATGTGGGAGCAAACACGGTGTCAATCAGCTTTGGATCGGTGCCCACGACATGGTTCGAGCCGAAACGCGTCACCAAAGTGGGGATGAAGACGGTGAATGATGACCCACATGGACAGCGCCAAAAGGGACTTGTGCCACACACAGCCCCGAACGGCGAAATCCTCTGGGTTCATCCGGATCTGATTGAAGATGAGCAGTGGGCGACGTCCTCGAAAAGAAAGGGTAAAAGCAAAGCCTGCAACGCTACTTCCGCAATCTTCAAAGAGGATGGCGATGAAGCTCCTGCCTTCCCGCTCTCTGAAGAAGAACAAGAAGTGTTTGCCACTAGAAGCGGAAACGAGTACCATTTCAATTATCCATCACATAATGATCAAGTAGCTGAGCTGGAGGTGACTAAACGTGGACCAACCAAAACTCTCACAGAACTGGGGGTGATTGCAGCTCCTAAACCGGCTGAAGATGTTCGACGACAGCCGACGGATCAGCAGAAGGAAAAGAGACCCCAAGAGGTGCAGAATCCGAAGCAGTCTCGTTTCAATCGTCCGATTGGAAGAGATAAACCGGAGAGCTCAAAAACTCCATGGGTTTTCGATATTATGGCTCAATTAGCCAATATTCCAGTGCGAATAACGCTGTATGAGTTGCTGCGGTTGTCTAAAGAGACCAGAGAGGCATTACGAGAAGCCTTGGCTGATTCTGAAGCATTCCTCAATCGGATCAAACCGGCACCTAAAGAGCCAGAACCGTCAGTTCAACAATGTAATGTAGCGGCCAAGAACCTTCCCTGCATCACCTTCACAAAAGAGGATATGCAGACGAAGAATTCGAACCATGATCAGCCCCTATACTTCGTCGGGTATATTAGCTCCAGCGAAGTCAACCGAATCCAAGTGGATCCGGGTTCCGCTGTGAGTATTATGCCGCTTCGCCTAATGCATAGCCTTGGCATTCCAGTCAGCAAATTGGTGTCTACAGGCACGGTCATTTACGGATTCAACACCAGCGGGTCAAGGCCTTTGGGAAAGATCAGGATAAAGTGCCAAATGGGTGATCTGAAGACGGAGGTCACGTGTTATGTGATTGATGCTGAGACATCATATAACTTACTACTGGGTCGGCCTTGGATCCATAGTAATGTTATAGTTCCCTCCACTCTCCATGAGTGTCTGAAATATGTCGACACAGATGGTAGAGTCAGGACGGTGATCGCGGATAAGCAACTATTTAAAGGGTTTGAGAACTATTTCACTGATTCTCTCCTTTATGGTAATGAATCCGATACGGAACCATCGGTCCAGGGCACGGACAGCGGAGAAGAAGCTGATTCCGAATCCGGATTCGATTACAATGGTGGTTTTGTTTTAAATGATATTGTACCCTTTGTAATCAATCTTGACGATGAACAATCGTCGGATGGCAGTTGTAACTGGCAACTTGCCGATATTGAAATAAAAGATGATTTAGAGTACTCCTTGTCTCTTGATGATGCGATAAAAGGATTAGACGATAAGTCTGAGTTATATACGCCGCTCTGATCTTCTTATGTAACGAAGAAACACCTCCAACACTCTTTCGGAATGACCCTGATCGTTCCTGCCAAAATAGGAGGCGACAAAGAAGTGATTTACGGTAAAGGAGAGAATTTTCCGTTGTCAGATCATTTCCTAAGAGAAGATGAGGATGATGACAAATCTGGTCTGCATTTATCTAAGTATAGTCCAGAAGCGCGCAAACTCATGGAAAAACAGGGATATGATTTTACACTCGGAGAAGGTTTAGACTTCGATCGAGGTTCCCGTATCCCAGTCAAAGCGGCATATGTACCAAAAGGGAAACTGGATGATTATTATCATCACAAAAGAGGTTTAGGTTACGTTTCCTCGTCTGATGATGAATGTGGTTGGTAAATTATCGATCAAATTGCTAACAAGGCTAAAGATGGGTACTCGGCAGATTCCTCAGAATAGGACTCCGATACAAGTTTAGGGGAAGTATTCAAAACCCTAATGTCGAACATGACTACAGCTGATCCATCTACGATGGAGGACGACGATCAAATGCCAACGTGGGAAGACCCATGGGTTCATCACCTGAACATGCAGTATGGTGATAGGTTTGAACAGAGGGAACCCCCCACCGAAGACAAAATAGTCCAAATTAATATGGGTGATGAAACCAACCCAAAGCCCATATTCATCAGCGATAGTCTTCCCCCAGATGAAAAGGAGGAATTAATTGCTCTCATCAGGGAATATATTGACGTCTTCGCTTGGAGGACATGCCAGGGCTTGACCCCAATGTGGCGGTGCACCGCCTCGATATCAAGTCGGATGCCAAACCTGTCAAACAACAGCAGAGATGGTTTCATCCGCATATTATGGAAGCCATTGAGGCGGAGGTTAAGAAGTTGATCGACTCAGGATTTATCCGAGAGGAGCAACATCCAGACTGGCTAGCTAATATTATCCCAGTCATGAAGAAAAATGGTAAGATCAGGATATGCATCGACTTCAGGGACCTGAACGCGGCATGTCCGAAAGACGACTTTCCCCTCCCAATCACGGATGTCATCATCGACAATACGTGCGGATTTGAGAGGATGTCCTTCATGGATGGCTTTTCAGGGTATAACCAGATCAAAATGCACCCGGATGATGAGAAGCATACATCGTTAAGAACGCCCCTCGGTGTCTTCTGCTACACGGTGATGCCTTTCGGTCTAAAGAATGCAGGCGCTACATACCAACGAGCGATGACGAAGATTTTCCAAAAGTACCTCAGGAAAACGGTCGAGTGCTACGTTGATGATCTGGTTGTAAAAAGCCGCAACAAAGAAGATCACATCAAGGACTTGAAGACGATGTTCGATCTCATGCGGAGTCATCAATTGAAGATGAATCCCACAAAATCCTTCCTTGGAATGTCCAGCGAAAAATTCCTTGGATTCGTCATCACCACTAAAGGTATACATATTGACCCTGACAAAGTGAAGGCGATACATGAATTGCAGCCCCCGAGGAATCTAAGGGAACTCAGAGGATTGTAAGGGCGTTTAGCTTACATCCGACGGTTCATCTCAAATCTTTCTGGGAAGTGCCAACCGTTCTCTAAGCTAAACAAGAAAGGTGTGTCGTTTATTTGGGACGACGCCTGCTAAAAAGCGCTCGAAGATATCAAGACGTATCTGACGAACCCTCCTGTTCTTGTCGCACCAAAATCAGGTAAACCGTTCTTGATTTACATCAAGGCGATGAACCATTCGATAAGTGCTTTGTTAGCACAGGACGATGATAATGGTCACGAACAGGCAGTTTATTACCTAAGTCGGACTTTGGTAGGCGCTGAGTCCCGATATCCGATGATTGAGAAAGAATGTCTCGCATTGGTATTCGCGGTACAAAAGATGCGGCATTATTTGGTTGGACAGACGATTTACGTTATCTCTAACGTTAATCCGGTACGGGTTTTTATGACCCAACCGGGTTCGATGAATTGGCGGTTAGCAAAATGGGCCCTTCTCTTGTCCCAGTATGACTTGCACTTCAAACAACAGAAGTCGGTCAAAGGACAAGCGATTTGTGATCTTTTGGCGGCAAGCCCGACAACAGATACGGTAGAAGTATATGATGACTTGCCGGATGAAACCCACGAGGTTAACACCATGTCGCATCAACAAGTATGGAAATTATACTTTGATGGTGCTTCGAGAGCAGTTAATAAGGCAGTAACCCCCGGATGTCCTAAAGTCACCTCCGGAGTTGGAGTTGTCTTAGTTTCCCCAGGGAAGCATGTAATGCCTCGGGCTTATTCATTGACAGATCCATGTTCCAATAACGTAGTCGAGTACAACGCGCTCCTCATTGGACTTAGTTTCGCCAAGGAGCTGGGGGTCGAATATCTCAAAGCTTTTGGGGATTCTCAACTGATCGTCAACCAAGTCCGTGGAGAGTATGAAGTCAGGAACCAAGACCTGATCCCGTACCACCAGGAGGCCATCAAAATGGCAGATTCTTTCGAGGAATTCTTTATCGAATACATCCCTCGTCTCCAGAACGCCTATGCGGATGCACTGGCAGCACTAGCAGTATCACTCGCGCAGCCGCCCGAAACTGAACTGCTAGTCACAATAAGATCGCACCAACTCTGCTTACCCATATACAATATGGATATCAAAGAGGAAGATGATAGAAACGTAAACGCCAAGGAGGTGAACTCAACTCAAATCGGGTCTGAGTCCCGAGATTGGCGTTTTCCCATCATTGACTACGTCCAATATGGTATTCTACCGGAGGATGTAAAAGAAAGAGAATCTATCCGTCGAAGAGCACCAAGGTTCTTCTATAATGCCGAGACCCGTACATTATACCGTCAAGGGTATGATGATTTGCTCCTCCGATGCTTTTCGAACGAAAAAGCAGAAGATGTTCTTAAGGAAGCACACGAAGGAGAATGCGATGCGCATCAGCCTGGTCCCAAGCTGTATGATCGCATCAGAAGAATGGGATACTTTTGGCCAACAATGGTCCGTGACGCGATCGAATACGCACGAGGATGTCACGCCTGTCAAGTGCATGCAAATTATATGCACCAACCACCAGAGCGGTTACACACGTCAACCACTTCCTGGCCATTCGAGACATGGGGTATGGACATTATCGGTCCTATTTTTTCCCCTTCAGTCAAAGGTGATCGGTTTATTCTCGCAATCACGGATTACTTTTCAAAGTGGGCTGAAGCAATTCCTCTTAAGGAAGTGAAAACGAATAACATCATCAATTTCATCAAGCATCATGTCATATACCGACACGGCGTGCCGAGACGGATCATTCATGACAACGGTCCGCAGTTCATAAGCAACGCTTTCGTCAGGTTCTGCGACAAATTCAAGATTCAAGATGTTTCGTCGACAGCTTATTATCCCGCTGCGAATGGATTAGCTAAGGCTTTCAACAAGACGATCATTAAGATCCTGTCAAAGCTCGTGAAGACTAATAAACGAGACTGGGACGATAAACTCGGTGAAGCACTCTGGGCTTATCGCACCACAGTACGCACACTTACAGGAGCTACTCTATATTCATTGGTATATGGATGTGAACCTATGCTGCCTTTGGAGATTCAAATCCCATCTCTTCGAATCGCTCTCGCAACTGAGATGACGACTGAAGAGCAACATCAAAAACGTCTCGAAGAACTCAAAATGTTAGATGAAAGGCGCTTGGAAGCTCAACAACACATTGAGTTTTATCAAGCCAGAATATCTAGGGCTTTTGACAAAAGGGTCCGCCAAAAAAGCTTCAAGGAAGGAGATCTGGTCCTCGCTGCTCGCCGACCGATAATCCTCAATTCCAAGAAGAAGGGTAAGTTCGAACCCAAATGGGAAGGACCGTTTGTGATAGACACAGTCTACTCAAACGGAGCATATCGCCTCGTTTCTCTAGAAGGCATCAGGCAATTAATGCCAATAAACGGAAAGTTCTTGAAAAAGTACTATCCCTAGTACATTCAGGATAACCCATTTATCGGGAAGTTCCTCGAAGAATATTACACTTAATATTCTAGAGGATAACCCAAAATCATTTTCACCACCAAAATCTCTCACTGATCAATTTCAATTGACAGTGAGTCCACCAAAAATGTCTTTCTGGTTCAAGCCACCAACAAATTTCCTTCTTGATTCTTTTCACGAACAAGAGGTCCGCTTTCAATTCGGAGTCTCCTTTCGACAAACGAAAGAACTCCCCTCTTTTCTCTTTGGTTAAATCTCTTCATGGTTATAACCAAAGTTGAAATTTCATTTCGATAAACGAAAAACTCATCTAGATAACCGATCCTATAAAAGGTAAGCTTATTTAGATCTTCCGGATTCTCGGAGTGGAGATCCCACTTCTAGTTTCTTTCTTGCACTGGAAATAGAATATAAAATTCTTCCTTTCCAGAATCAAGGAATATAATATAAAATTCTTCCTTCCTTGTTCGGGGAATAGAATATAAAATTCTTCCTTTCCCACATCAACCCTTTTTCTAAGAATTTATCAATTTAGGATTCGTCCTAGGAAGTTTATCCTGAATCCTAAGCAGGGATAAGTCTGCGCCTAACACGCGCTGCCGGTTTAGTCTTTCTCCGTAGAAGAAGACACCAGAGTTCGATTCTGGGGTATTTTATCCTGAAACCTAAGAAAAGATAAGTCTGCACCTAACACGCGCCGCCAGTTAGTTCTTAACCGTTAAAAAGAACACTCGCCCACATATTCAATATTGTGGCAGGTTGTTATTAATAACACCAAAATCCATACCTTATACGCATGGGGAATTTCATCCTGAATCCTAAGAAAGGATATGCCGACGCCTAACATGCGCCGCCGGTTTAGTCTTTCTCCGTAGAAAAAGACACAAGAGTTTGATTCTGGGGTATTTTATCCCAAAACCTAAGTAGGGATAAGTCAGCGTCTAAAACACGTTGCCGGGTAGTCTATTCCCGTAACAATGGCGAAGTCTACGTATTCGAAGTCGTAGCACAAAGTCTAAGGGAGTTCATTCCTTTAACGCAACGTTACATGCGGAACGGATTTAGATAATCCGCATGCTAGCCCGACTCAAACGGTAGTCGGTAAAGGCTAATCAAATCCGTTGAAGGCTGGGGGTTAGCCAAAAATCCTAAAGTCAACGCCTAACACGCGTCGCCGGGTAGCCTATTCCCGTAACAAGTGACGAAGCCTATGTATTCAACATCATAGCATAAAGTCTAAGGGAGTTCATTCCTTTAGCACAACGTCACATGCGGAACGGATTCAAACAATCCGCATGTAAGCCCGATTCAAACGGTAATCGGTAAGAGCACGTCAAATCCGTTGAAGGCTGAGGATTTACCAAAAATCCTAAGTCAACGTCTCATACACGTTGCTGTTTAGTCTTTTCACAGGAGAAAGACGAAGTCTACATATTCAATATCGTAGCACTAAAAGGGTTAACTCTTTTAGCTTAACGTTACATACGGAACGGATTTAGACAATCTGCATGCTAGCCCGACTCAAACGGTAGTCGGTAAAGGCTTATCAAACCCGTTGATGGCTGAGAATTTGCCAAAAATTCTATAAATACGAGTCATTGACGCATCAATTTTACAAATTGGTCTCGTGACTCAAGTATCTGCCACGCTCTAATTCCTTAAGAGCTTAAACTGTGTATACTCCAGCAGACGTACGAGTATAAACTGTGTCGAATGCCGGACAACGCGTCGCAATGAAGCTCAGACGCCGGACAACGCGTCGCAAATGTCAATCGATGATCAGTTATGTGTTGAAGCAACCAACTCGAGCTAAAAAGCCAGGAAATCGAGAATCGACTTCAAATTCAAAATTCCGACAGACGGTCAGACAATAAATGCAGCACCAGAACCCTTACAGATATTCGACAAAGCACCGAATAGCCTGGAGGACTGAAGGAATCAAGAACAGAAGCCATTCCAAATATCCCGTCGTAACCGATCGAAGGATGGGACAATCATATAGGCTCTTTTATAAAAGAACGAGGCTGAAATACTTTGGAGGGGGTATCTGTAGGCGTATAAAACTGCCTATAGGTCCCTTAACACAGTTCAACGACGCCGATTCGACAAACCAACCATCGGGCGACGTATGCAGACACGATCGTTAGTCCACAACACCGAAGCCAAGTGATACGTGACGAAACGAATTAACGAGGCTACGAGGCTAACGAACCGCACGCAAACAATGGAATGAATCCACTCGCGTGCGGAATCAAGCTAACGGGTTGAGGAATCAACGAGTCATCCAACCAAGAGCAAACTCGGACGAATCACGATCGAATCAAGATCAGTTTCGGATTCGAACTCAGAGGTGGATTTACTGTCAAATCAGGAACCAGATTTACTGCCAAATCAGGTCAACGAATCGAGTCCGAACCAATCAACCACACAACCGAATCACGGACAAATACAAAAATGGAAAACGATGGAAAACAACGCCTTAAGGGGGCTCGGCAGCCGAGCCACCTCAAGGTGGCTCGACCAGAGCCGAGCCACCTTGAGGTGGTTGGGCAGCCTAGCCACCTCAAGGTGGCTAGGCGTGTCGGCCACCTATGCGCGGGCACAGTAAAGAGAGGCTATAAATAGGAGAGGTGGTTCATTTGTTCAAGGGTTGGAATTTTTGGAGAGGCGAAGCTCTGCTGGATTCGAGGCTCAGAACTTAAAAAAGATCCAAGCTTTGGGACTTCGAGGACTCGCTCTTCCAGATCTGGTGCTCAGCGATCGTCAACGCCAAAAAAGGCAGGTGTTCGAGAGGACCGGATCTCAGATCTACGCAAGCGTACTCCGGATCAAAGCTTGGTCTTTGATCCCGAGATTTGGGCGACTATTTCCTTGGTGAAATAATCCCCCCCGACTATTATTTCTTTCGTGAAATAATACCCGTCGTATTGAGTAGATCCGACCGGATCTAGATCGCGCGGTGGTCAACGGATAAACCCCGGTGCAGGCAAACAACCCACGCAAGCGAGCGATCGAAAAACAGGAGCTCGTGATTTGTTCGGCAAAAGGAGAAAGTTGTAATCTTTTTTATTTTTCTTTGATTTTCATTGTAACCGGATCTTATAAAAAGACCAGATCTTTGTAACTCGAAAAGCTGTTAACTAAGATGGCAATGGAATCAACAATGAAGAAAGACTCGATTTTCTCCGCGAACACTATCGCTCTATTGACGAGAGTCGATAAGTTGATTTGGTCGTCAAAGGTATGATATTAACTTGACGGGTTTGTGGACCTATCACTCTATTGAGGAGAGTCGATAAGTTGATTGTTAGAGGTGTGGTATTAACATGACGGGTTTGTGGACCTATCGCTCTATTGAGGAGAGTCGATAAGTTGATTGTGTCGTCAAAGGTATGATGTTAACTTGACGGGTTTGTGGACCTATCGCTCTATTGAAGAGAGTCGATAAGTTGATTGTCAGAGGTGTGGTATTAACGTGACAGAAATTTGTTGCGATCGGAGTAACTTTGTGGACTTATCATCCTATTGAAGAGGATTGATAAGTGGGTTTTGTCAGAGGTGTGATATTAACGTGAAAGGAATTTGTTACGATCAGGGCAACTTTGTAGACTTATCGTCCCATTGACGAGGATTGATAAGTGGATTGTCAGAGGTATGATGTTAACATGACAAGAGAATGTTGCGATCGGAACAACTTTGTGGACTTATCATCCTATTGAAGAGGATTGATAAGTGGATTTTGTCAGAGGTGTGGGATTAACGTGACAAGGATTTGTTGCGATCAGGGTAACTTTGTAGACTTATCATCCTATTGACGATGATTGATAAGTTGATTTTGTCAGAGGTATGATGTTAACATGACAAGAGAATGTTACGATCGGAGCAACTTTGTGGACTTATCATCCTATTGATGAGGATTGATAAGTGGATTTGTCAGAGGTATGATATTAACGTGACAAGAGAATGTGTACTTATGACATGCACAAGATTTTGGGAATTAGCGTCTCGCTGGGGAAACTTGCTAGGTGAGTTTATCATCAAAATCGATGAGTTCTGATACTTGTGATTTGAATATGATTTTGAAGGCTTAGTGTCTTGCTGGGGAAGATTGCGATTTGAGCAATTTCGAGGACCTATCATCCTATTGACAAGGATTGATAAGTTGATTATCAGATGTGTATTGTTAACGTGACAAATTGGGAGTGATGCAAGCTGCATTCATACTCTGTGGGGGTGATGATCGTTAGAAGTGTAATGTTAACTCGACGATGTGAAAGATTCGTTACTCTTAATCTAGTGGATTCCAAGTAACCAACCCCCAGTCTTAATTAAGACTTAGCAGGGGAATAAAAAAAGGTAGACAAGGCACATCACCTAGTGGGGCACTATCCATGAAGTCGGAATAGAGACACATCACCTGGTAGGCCATTATCTGTTGAGTTTGACTATCAGAGGTAGCTGTGATAGTTTTGTGGACCTGCCATCCTATTTAAGAAGATTGACAAGTTGATGGGCTATCAGAGGTAAATGTTAACGTGATAGTTTTGTGGACCTACCATCCTATTGAAGAGGATTGGCAGGAGAATTTGGAGGAAATAGACTATCAGAGGTGATTGTTAACATGATAGTTTTGGTGGACCCGCCATCCTACTTGAAGAGGATTGGTGAGGGAATTTGGAGGAATGGACTATCAGAGGTGATCATTAATGTGATAGTTTTGATGGACCCACCATCCTACTTAAAGAGGATTGGTGAGGGAATTTGGAGAAATAGACTATCAGAGGTGATCATTAACGTGATAGTTTTGGTGGACCTACCATCCTTCTTGAAGAGGATTGGTGGGAGAATTTGGAGGAAACGGACTATCAGATGTAACTGTTAACGTGATAGTTTGGTGGACCCGCCATCCTTCTTGAAGAGGATTGGTGGGGGAATTTTGGAGAAATAGACTATCAGAGGTAACGGTTAACGTGATAGTTTTGGTGGACCCGCCATCCTACTTGAAGAGGATTGGTGGGGGAATTTGGAGAAAATAGACTATCAGAGGTAACTGTTAACGTGATAGTTTTGTGGACCCGCCATCCTTCTTGAAGAGGATTGGTGGGGGAATTTGGAGAAAATAGACTATCAGAGGTAACGGTTAACGTGATAGTTTTGGTGGACCCGCCATCCTACTTGAAGAGGATTGGTGGGGGAATTTGAAGAAAATAGACTATCAGAGGTAACTGTTAATGTGATAGTTTTGATGGATTTCGTGGTTGACAGAGGTGTTCTATTAAACATGACAACTCAGAAAATTTATTGCTCATAATCGAATGAACTACGAATAAACCAACTCCCAGTCTTGAACAAGTACAGGGGGAAAAGGGATAGACATGGCACATCGTCTAGTGGGCCATTATCTGACGAGTTTGACTATCAGAGATAATTATTAACGTGATAGTTGTTGGACCTGCCATCCTACTGAAGAGGATTAGCTTCAGTGGCCATAGTATCTTCCCCTTCTGACTGAGAAGATTGAGCTTGGTCCGATTGCTCAGGTGGATCCTGCCTACTTTATTCTTTAGCTTTGATCCTAGCAATAATCTTTTGAGCCTATTCGCCTTGAGAGATTAGTTGTCTCCAGGAATGACATTCTGCAACCCTCATTTGTGCTAGAAGGTCGGTCTGCAAGTTGTGTCGACAGGTCTCCACTAAGGTAGACTGTGTCATACCTGTCGGACATCGAAGAGCCATGCTTCGGAACCTCTTGACGAAATCTTTGACGGACTCCCTCTACTTCTGCTTAGCGGCGAGAAGGGTATGGATGGAGACTTCTATATCCTCTTCAAAGAATCTTGATAGGAAGAGTCTATCTAGATCTGTCCACTTTTGAATACATCCGGCAGGCAGTTTCCTAAACCATTCAAAGGTAACTCCCTTGAGGTGCTAATGAACAATCGAGCCAGTATGGCGTCGTTTGATATCACATTCCTAGTCTGTGACTTAAAATGATAGATATGTTGGTTCGGTGATCCCGTGCCGTCAAAATTTTATAGCGTCGGGACTTCGAACTTTGGAGGATAAGGGGCTACGTCCCATTCGGCAGGATAGGGCCTGACAACTCCCTCATCTTGGAGCTCGCTTCTGTTAGCAATGATATTGAGGCGGGCTTCCAATTCTTCCATTTTGGTAGACTGGAGATTCTGTTCATTCTCCGTCTCTCTTCCTTCATCAGAGGAAGATTCTAGGTTGTGGGATTCTTGGTCAGAAGCAGCACCATCAACCACTTTCTCCTTCCCTTTGCTTGTGTGAAGTTGGGATGAAGATGCTTTTCTCCTCCGGGAAGATTCTTGTCTAGGCGGTGAATCTGTCTTCTGAGATTTGGCCTTATCTGTGATAAGTTAAGTCAACAGGGCCAGGAGTTCATTGATGGCCCCCCTGCTGAGATTTGAGCATGGCCTCCTGCTCATCAAGTCTCTTTGCGAGATCTTCATGGTTTCCCATCATATAAGCAGAGCTCTCATGTTCAACAAAAGAGCTTGATGACTGGGACTCTGCAATGGCTGATGCTCATCATCAGAATTGGTTCCTCTGGCTAACCTCCGATAGTTTATAGGGGAATGGCTCCTGTTCGTGTCCGAGTGTGTTGGTAGATTCCTTCAAACTCGTTAGCGATTTCTCTGACGGTCGGTGAACGACTTGTCCCAGAGTCATCGGAACTAGGACCTGAGGCTTTCCCTCTGTCGATCACATTAATAGTGACCCCGGGATACTCGGTCTCTTGAGACTTCTTCCTGTGAGAACATCGTTGTTGGTTGGGCAAAGCAATGTTTGTAAATTGGTCGAACAGTTTGGCCGCATATGAGCAGTATTAACATCCCGAGAGGACCGTAGGAATCAGTCGTTCACGTTGGAATGAAAGAATGACTTGTTGCATCGGTCTTTCTCCTGATATGAACATTCTCAAATCTATTGCAAAGACTCGAGAAGAATTACTCACTGACCGTGAGGTTTGAACTGGAACCCCCAGTCCATGATTGGACAGGACTGGCTCTTGGTGAACATGGATCTGGTTGAGATGCTTTGAATCCATGGACTTTTGACATCCTCCCCTTAATCTGGTTATGCTACGCAGAGTATTCGAGGGTCTCGCTGATCGGTCAGTGAGCCGGGGGTCCAGGGGGCGGCGCGCCCCTGGCCGGGGGGTCCGGGCGAGTGGACTACCCTCCGGTAGGGTTAGGGGTAGCGCCCCGAAGCTCCACGGTATACACCAGGTTCTGTATTGGATTTCGTCACCCGAACGCATGCCTGAGCTCCAGGTTTAGCTAGTGAAATGCAGTCCCGAGATCTGCTTTTTGGTTCTGAAACACATGCCTGAGAGTTGCGTTCAGTTAATGGAACGCACTCCTGAAGACTGCGTTTTGACTGTACAATGCACCACTGAGGGCTGCATTCAGTCTTATTCACACAGAGCCTATGTTTGGGCTCATAGACGTGAGGCTTGTGTTCTGAAGCAGAAACGCAGAGCACATGGTCGCGTTTAGGCTCAAAAACACGAAGCTCGTGTTGACTTGAAGATCGGCATTCACAGAGATGTGCTCGTCGAAGGGATCTCCTCCTTCGTCGAGTGACGTTCTTCTTAGCCTGCTTTAAGGCTTTGGCAGCAACACCTTCAACTCGGTGGACGAGTTTGGCCGAAGTTGAGCCCACTCCTTTGGAGGAGGGGCTGTTCAAGCAATCTAATCCAAAGGAGAGGACTTCCTTCGGCGATTCGGCAGAGATTGGAGCTTTAGACTTCTTTGAGATCTTGCGGACCTTGCGCATAGCCTTGGAACTAAGGGATCCGGAGGAGAGGGCTTCCTCGTACTTGGCTTGATCAAACTCTACCACGAGAGTTTCGACGATTATTCCAGTGAGATGAACATCGGATTGCGCCATCACTTCTTCGTCGGTGAAGCTAGTCCCCAGCGGAGTCGTCATTTTTTGTTTGTGGAAAAATTTACAATAAGAAAATAATAAAAGAATTGTATTTGATTTATTCTCTTTAACTGCTTAGAAAAAGAATGTTTACAACTCTCACAACTCTCAATTACAATTTGAATTCCTGATTACAAAAGGGAAGAGAATTTATCTGGATTCTCCCTTTGTTTAAAACTGGGTTCTTCACGGTGGCGATGAGATGCCTCCCTCGAATGCTCGCGTCGAGTTTGCTTCTCGTTGACGATCCGAACGTCTTGTTTCACTGGAACGATGGTCTTCTCCTCACGATTTGACGTTGTGGAGAACTTGCGTGGTAAGTTTTAGAACTCTGAACGAGTTTGAAACTCTATCAAAGAGTTGATTTAACCGAAAGTCGGTTATAAGCCAAGGATAAAGAAGCTCCTCGTTGCTGATCTCCAAAGCTCCAACAATTCCCCCCAAGATCTCTTCTTTGCTGTCCATGAGAAGGATCCAAAAGCCAGCCCAGATCTCTTCTTTGCCGCAAAAAAGAAGGATCCAAAATGCCAGATCCGAACTAAGCTGATTTATTAGTTATTTATAGGGGATTAAGGGGTGTAACCGCCCCCTTAATTCGCTCCTAAGTGGGGCTAATGGGATGTAACCGCCCCTTAAATCATTCCTGAGTGGAGTTGTGATCCCCTCAGATCGTGGGAAACGGTTTTGAAACCGTTCAGCTCGTGTTTGAACGAGTCAAACGCAAAATCCGCGTTCTGACGTGAATTCTGCATTCAAACGTAGTGTCTAAAAGCTTGAACGCAGCGTCTGGAAGTTGCGTTGGCATCTTGTTAGAAGCTGTGTTTGGCAGCTTGGAAGCTGCATTTGGCAGCGGATGGAAGCTGCGTTTGGCAGCGGATGAAAGCTGCGTTGATGCATTTGGCAGCGGATGGAAGCTGCGTTTACAGCTTTCGGAAGCTGCATTTGGCAGTGGATGGGAGCTGCGTTGGCAGCGTTAGCAGCTAGATCTGGGCTGTGTTTGCAGCGATTTAGAAGCTGCGTTGGCTGCATTGGAAGCTGCGTTTGGCAGCGGATGGAAGCTGCGTTGGCAGCTTTTGGAGGCTGTGTTTGAGCTGCGTTCGTGGCTATGAACGCGGTGCGTCTTGATGCTGGTATGCTGGGAGGACTTCCGCATCTTGATTTGAAGAGACCGCCAATTTGTAGTCTCTTTCTGTCGAAGCGTTGCAAAGATCGTCATTTTGTAATCTTTGCTTTAGCTCTTTGATATGTGAGAGTCGTCAGATTGTAACTTCCGATGTTGATTGTGAAGGCTGTTTGATTAGAGCTTCCATCAGTTGTCGTAAAGGTCGTCAGATTGTAACCTTCAGCGATCTACGTGAAAGTCTTCAAATTGTAGCCTTCTGAAAGTCGTCAAATTGTAACTTCCATCATCGGTGTTTGATGGGGAATCAGCTATCTATTGTGATTTTTAGACAGTCTACACCACACCTTGGTGTGGCACGCACTACATCCCTGACAACAAATTGTAGCGGACAGCTTCTGCCACCTAGATGTGGCACACACTACACCCGTGGCTGCTGAATTTTCACGTTTTCCAACATTTTGAACAATTTGACGCCATTTTCTACAGTAACCACTACAATTCGACACTGTTTTCTACAGTAGCCACTATGAAGACTGCAACTATGAAGACTGAAAGTCAAGCTACATAGTCCCACATAGAAAAATATATAAGATGATTAGTTGTTTATTTTAGACAACTTATCAGCATTTGACCGTCAATGAATGCACTACTTCAAGTTATAAACACGGTTACTGATGATCGTGTGATGGTTGTTTGTTGGTCAGTGAGTGACAGACACACTAGGCTTTACAACAAATTCGTTGATGACCACAATTTCCCATAACGCAGGAATTGCATGTTATTGAATTGCAAGTTATTTGCAATTACCTTTTTTTTTGCTACATCAATATGATCTTATCTTAAAAAAGTTAATTAGTATTTTTGCCAATTTTTGCTAATTATCTTATCTGTTAATAAGGAATATTATCCTTAATTCCCAAGTATTATATTTTAATGGAAGTTTACCGCTCTTGTTCAAAGTGTTATAACTGGATTAATTTGAGGAGGGTAGGTGGTTTACTTGGAGAATCTAAATATCTCAAGTAAAAACTTGCAAGTAATTGCTTGTAATCATGAGCTGATTAATTTTCAAGGCCAAGTTTGCCAAGCTGTAGATTTTCTTTTTCCTTTTCTTTTTGAAGA
>BQKN01066891.1:263170-287944 GCA_022839385.1 Asparagus kiusianus
TTTTTTTATTTATATATCAATATGACCTTATCTTTCAAAAACGTTAATTAGTATTTTTGCCATTTTTTGCTTGTTATATTATCTGTTAATAAGGTATTTATTCTTAATTCCCAAGTATTATATTTTAATGGAAGTTTTACCGCTTGTTCAAAATGTTGTAACTGGATTAATCTGAGGAGGGTAGGTGGTTTACTTGGAGAATCTAAATATCTCAATAAAACTTGCAAGTAATTGCTTGTATTCATTAGCTGATTAATTTTCAAGGTCAAGTTTGCCAAGCTGTAGATTTTCTTTTTCCTTTTCTTTTTGAAGATTTAAAATGCTTGTTTAAGACAAACCAAATGCTTTTGGACATCTTGCTATACGTTGCCACTGAAAGCACCCTAGAGCCGCGCGGGGGATGAATAGGGTTTATGCTAATCTAATCCGATATTAATCTCAATTAAAAACTTATTAGCTAATTATCCTAGTAAGAATGATATTCAAAAATTATTATATGTAAGGATATTAAACTAAGAGCGAAATAAACATGAGCAATGGCGAAATAGAATGAAATAAATAATGAGCACAAATGTAACGCCAAGGAAAACTCAAACACACAAAGCGATCACGGAGTTCGGTTCTTCCGACCTACGTCTTCGCTCCCCACTCCCGGCGAGAATCCACTATCACAATGGATTTTCTACGTTTACACCTCACAATTCGGTATTCTACGTTCACCGACAAGCGTTTACAACTCATACTTGTAACTACACAAATACCACCTCAAGTGTTAGCCTCTCATGTGTAACCTTCCTCAAGTGTTCGAAATTACCACCTCTTTCTAGACTTTACTACCGACCACACTCTTCTTGTAACCAACCACGTCTCTCACCTCTACACTCCTCTTGCTGTAGTTGTGTAATACAAAGTGATCGCACAATAAAGACTCAAATACAATTATATGTTCTGTAATACAAGGATGAGAACTAAGTGTAAGCTCACTCACATAATATCACAATCCCACAACCCAATATTAATGTGTGAAATACTAAAAGCTCAAACAAGGATGTGCGTGATAAAATGAGTTCAAATAAAATCTAACTCAAATAATAAACTAGCAATGATATAAATATGAAATTCAAGAATAAAATGCTAGATAAATGAGTTAGGAAAACTTCGCTATAAACACAAAGAGTAGGATAAAAAATATTGAGCATGAATTCCTCAAACGATGATGTAAGCTTCCTCTTTGTAAACAAAAACCAAACTTGAAAAGAAACTTAAACGATCTCTTAAACTCTTCAAAACACTTGTTAAAACCCTCTTAGATAATATTTAGAAGTGAAACAGTAAACGGTATTTATAGGATAAAAACCAAAACCCAAAAACCAAGAAAACCCAGTAAAAAGATAAAAAACAGAAGGCTAGAAAAACTAGACATTAGAGGCCGCCAGTCGACTGATAAGCTGACCGTTACAGGCAGCTCACAGCTCATCGATCGACTGAAGAGCTCATCAGTCGACTGATAGTTTATCAGTCACAAAAACAGAGACTTTTGGCAATTCCAGGTGAGTTCATCAGTCGATTGATGAAACATCATCAGTCGACTGATAACAGGTTATGAGCCTGATATAAATAGTAAAATTGAATTTCAAACCTCTTTTAAAAATAGCAAATAAATTCCAGAAAATATAAAACTTTAGGAAATGATTATAAACATGTAAATGAACATGTTGCAATTTTTTTTTCAAATTACATGTCCCAATTGTAAAAACTCATTATTTTGCAAAAACACCCAAATACATGTTTGTATAAACACTTGATTTTTGATTTTTGATTTTTGACTTAAACAAAAGTTTAAAAACTTTTGTTTGACTTTATAGACTTAGGAAAAGATGTAAACTAGTATTATCAAGTCCATAAACCAAGAACACAGTGTTTTATCAAAAATATAATAGAATATAAAACATATGAAAGTGTATATGAATATAACTATTGTTTCATATCTATAATGCCAAAACAACTTCTCCACATGAAAACAAATATGTATGTATATGTGTATATATCTATTTGCTTGTAAAAACTTTGTTTGTGGATAAACAAAAAACGGATAAACCAATAAATTGTGTGTGTATATGATATTGAGCTTGAAGTATTAAACACACAAAATATAACACCTAAACTAATTTACCCAAGCAATCTTGATCTTCAATAGAGCTCGTCTTGATAAACTTTGTGGATGAAGCTTAATCTTGGATCTTGACTTGAAATGTATTGCTTCACTCTACTATTCATTCCATCGTCTAATGGATATAATCGTGAATGCTCGATTCCATCAAACCTCCAACTTTGATATTTGTGTAGATTACCTAACAAAACAAATATAAACACTCAACGCACAATGTTATGAATTGTTTGTAATAATCAAAATAAGATTAGGGAGTAGGCTCATAACCATGAGGCTAACAATCTCCCTCTTTTTACTGATGACAAACAATCTACACAAAGAGTATATATAAAATATACAATAAAGTAAAATACTCATAAATACTCACAAACCACTTGTTTCTCCCCCTTTGTCAACATCAAAATGGAGATAAGGAATAAGAGAGCGAAAGCTCCCCCTATCAATAAGCACGATGAGTATAAAAAAAATAGGAAAAGACTCCCCCTATCAAAAAGCCATATAGAATATATACAATAATGATCAAGGCAAACATATGTGAGCAAGTATAGATGTAAAGTATGCTAAGCACAACTCACATACAAAGATAGACCAAGTGAACACATATACATGTGTCATGAAGAGAGAGTGTCACAAGAGTCTAAAACATAAATATATATATCAATAAGATATATATCAAAAATAATTCCAAAAATAAAGTCAAGAATTGAAAATCAAAAAGATTTAATCAATGTAACCAAAAAATTTATAAATCATCCAATGTAAATCATGATTGATTAAGAGCACGTATACATGTATCGTTATGAAACATAGTGTCTCACTACACAAACTTAAAAAAATGTCTCAATAAAAGTAGTATATATAGATTTATGAAATCAAAAGAGTGGAAAAACATAAGAATCATGAAAAAATATTTTCGATTGAAAACAAAACATGAGAACCATGAAAATCATGACAATCATGAAAGTTCAAAAGAAAAAACAAATCAACCAAGTGAAATCATAAATCAATCAATTAAACCATAATAACATAAAAACAAACCAATATCAATTTTTGTTATATTTGACAAGAAAACAAGAGAGACAACCATATCAAGCTCTTGAGCTTGATAAAAACAAATATAAACATTTAGCACCCGATAAACATGATTTTGAAATAAATAACCAATAAATCCGAGGGATTGTTCAAACATAAGCCTCTCATAAAAAACAAAGTCAATAAAATGAAAACAAAAGAATTAACCAAAAGAAAATTGTTTTCAAAACACGTTTTTCAAAACCAAGAAATGAAAAATAAAAACACTAAAAATATTAGTTTAAAATTAAAAAGATTTTGGCACCCGAGAATTCTTGGTGCCGAAAGATTTAGGGACATAACCCCTATCATTTAAGCTCAAAGTTCTAGGGTTATGAACCCATTTGGGAGTATTTAGTGCACTAGTCCGGTCATCATAATAATTACTTAAATGACCATTCCGATTGTAATATGTGCAATGAAAGAGGCCCATTTGTTTTTGTGCACCATTTGGATGTGCACGAGAAACATTTGCAAGTAAAGATGGTCTTTTAAAATCATTTTGCAAATGTGAAGCATTATCAAACAAATGTGGTCTATTCGAAAAATTTGGCAAGTTTGAACAATTTCTCAAATCAAAGCAAAACTTTGTCAAATGGTCAAATCTACCACAAAAATCATATTTAAACTTATGTGGTCTTTTAGAAATATTTGGCAAATGTAAAACCTTTTTCAAATCAAAATAATATTTTACCAAATAACCAAAACAACCATAAAGATCACATTTAAATACATGAGCATACTTAGGATAAACTCTATGAGTATATGCATGTGCATGTGTAAGATGTGATGATGAAGAAACATTATGAGATGCACATGGAGCATTTGTCTTAGTGGATGTTTGTGCATCATAGCAAAATTTAGCAATGTGGCCTTTACGATCGCAAATAGAGCACTTGTAAACTTTGTTATATATGTGTGCATAATGAGTGGATGATTTTGACTTATTAGATCTAGCATACATATTCACAAGCTTCTTATGATTCTCAACACATGTAGTAAGAGTTGAATCTAAGGATGAAATGCGATTTTTAACATGATTCAACTCATTGTTAGTCATTCAACTCATTGTTAGTCACATATGCATTGGAAATAGAAGTAGAGAGAGCATGATCATTCTTAAATAAATTAAATTTATTTCTAATAGTTTTTACCTCTAGCATGACATCAATCTTAGCATGAGATATGCTAGCAATTGATGAAGTCAATTTTTTATTTTCCAAATTTAACATATCATTATTTTCTTTAAGCTTTTTATTCTCTTTTTTAACGATATAAAATTTGGAAGCTAGCGTCTCATGATCGGATTTTAATTCTACATGCTTGCTTTTAAGATCAATAAAATTATTATGCAACTTAGTGTAGGCATGCATTAACCTATCATATGCACATGCGAGTTTTCTAATGGATAATTCACTTTTAGAATCCAATTCGCATACCTCGCTAGGGCTATCGCCTAGCGGCCGTGTGCATAATGATGATACTCTAATCTTACTTGAAGTTAATTATGTCAAAGCGCATCGAATCTCCTCCAAGTCTCCTTGATGTGCTTCTATGAATTTTCACAATGTGTAAGCACTATCAAATGAATCAAGCTTGTTAGAAAAAGATGAATCAAAGGCGTTATGCAAAAATTCTAACAAGAACTTATTCATTGTAAACATCTTATGATTATTTGTACTCCACTTGGATTTCTCCGGAGTGGGTATAATATAAGCACCATCTATAATTTCCCATAAATCGAAATGTCTAGATCGAACAAAAAGTTTAAATCTAATATATCATTGAGCATAGGAGAAATTATCTAACGAGGAGCAATATTAATGGCATAACCTAAGATAGGTGCACCGTGCATATCCATAGTGTGTTATGCAAGGAAAAAGAGATAACAAAACAAGATTAGCAATAATATGAAAGCTTAGATCTTTAACTCGAGGCGGTTAAGCCACAAATTAAAGAGTACAAAGCTCTGATACTAATTGAAAGTATCCTAGAAGGGGATGAATAGGATTTATACTAATCTAATCTAATATTAATGCCAATTAAAAACTTATTAACTAATTATCCTAGCAAGAATGATATTCAAAAATTATTATATGCAAGGATATTAAACTAAGGGTGAAATAAACAAGAGCAATGGCAAAATAGAATAAAATAAATAATGAGCAAAAATATAACGTAACACACAAAATGATCGCGGAGTTCGATCCTTTCGATGTACGTCTCTGCTCCCCACTTTGGGGAGAATCCACTATCATAATAGGTTTTCGACGTTCACCCAAAAATGTTTACACCTCACAATTTGGTTTTCTACACTCACCGACAAACGTTTACAACTCACACTTGTAACTACACAAATACCACCTCAAGTGTTGGCCTCTCACGTGTCACCTTCCTCAAGTATTCAGAATTACCACCTCTCTCTAGGTTTTACTACCGACCCCACTCCTCTTGGAACTGGCCACGTCTCTCACCTCTAAACTCCTCTTGGTGTACTTATGTAATACAAAGCGATCTCACAACAAAGGCTCAAATACAATTGTTTGTTCTCTAATACAAGGATGAGAACTAAGTGTAAGCTCACTGTCACAATATCACAATCCCACAACCCAATATATAATGTATAAAATACTAAAAGCCTAAACAGGGATGTGTGTGATAAAATGAGTTCAAATAAAATCTAACTCAAATAATAAACTAGCAATGATATAAATATGAAATTCAAAAATAAAATGCTAGATAAATAAGTTAGGAAAACTTCTCTATAAACACAAAGAGTAGGATGAAAAAGATTGAGGATGAATTCCTCAAACGATGATGTAAGCTTTATCTTTGTAAACAAAAACCAAACTTGAAAAGAAACTTAAACGATCTCTTAAACTCATCAAAACACTTGTTAAAACCCTCTTAGATAATATTTAGAAGTGAAACAGTAAGGGGTATTTATAGAATGAAAACCAAAGCCCAAAAACCAAGAAAACCCAACAAAAAGACAAAAAAAAAAACAGAAGGCTGAAAAAACTAGCCGTTAGAGGCCGTCAGTCAACTGATACTGTTCATCAGTCGACTGATGAGCTGACCGTTATAGGCAACTCATAGCTCATCGGTTGACTGAAGAGCTCATCAGTCGACTGATAATTTATCAGTTGCAAAAACAAAGACTTTTGGTAATTCTGGGCGAGTTCATCAGTCCACTGATGAAACCCATCAGTCGACTGATAACAGGTTATCTACCTGATATAAATAGTAAAATTGAATTTTAAACCTCTTTTAAAAATAGTAAATAAATTCTAAAAAATATAAAACTTTAGAAAATGATATAAACATGTAAATGAACATGTTAAAAAAAGAATTTTTTAAATTGCATGTCCCAATTGTGAAAATTCATCATTTTACAAAAACACTCAAATACATGTTTGCATAAACACTTGATTTTTTTTATTTTTGACTTAAACAAAAGTTTAAAAACTTTTGTATGGCTTTATAGACTTAGGAAAAGATATAAACTAGTATTATCAAGTCCATAAACCAAGAACACAATGTTTTATCAAAAATACAATAGAATATGAAACATATGAAAATGTATATGAATATAACTATTGTTTCATATCTATAACGCCAAAACAACTTATCCATAGGAAAACAAATATGTATGTATATGTATATATATCTATTTACTTGTAAAAACTTTATTTGTGGATAAACCAAAAAACTGATAAACCAATAAATTGTGTGTGTATATGATATTGAGCTTGAAGTATTAAACACATATAATATAACACCTAAACTAATTTACCCAAGCAATCTTGATCTTCAATAGAACTCGTCTTGATAAATTTTGCGGATGAAGTTTGATCTTTGATCTTGACTTGAAATATATTGCTTTACTCCACTATTCCTTCCATCCTCCAATGGATATGATCGTGAATGCTCGATTTCATCTAACCTCCAACTTCGATATTTGTGTAGATTATTTAACAAAAAAATGCAACTACTCGATGCACAATGATAGTAATTGTTTGTAATCATCAAAACTAGATTAGGGAGTAGGCTCATAACCATGAGGCTAACAGCCACTGCCTTAAGAACTATATGGTATATACATACTACCAAGGAGCAATTATGGATAAAATGGATTCATGACACCAATTTAAAAGATAAAACCATTTGGCAAGTAAATGTGAAAGCTAGTGATTCTTGGATGTGGAAACAACTGTTAAAAGCCAAGGATAAAGTTGTGATCAGTTGTGGAGGAGTTGAAAATTTGAAGCAACATATCAGCTCATGTTATAAAAATTCAAAAGTACATCTCTCTTAGCTGTATTCAGCAATATCTCCAGTAGCAAACAAAGTGTCATGGTTTGACATAGTCTGGGAAAATTTGAGCTACCCTAAGCACTGCTTTATCTTGTGGTTAGCTGTCCAAAATAGGCTTCTTACACGAGATAGACTGCTTAGGAGAGAGATTATTCACATTGGCCATTGTTGTTTATGTGCTGATGCAGGTTTGGAAACCGGTAATCATCTGTTCTTCGAGTGTAGCTCCTCTAATGAAGTTTGAATGCTATAATGGAATGGTTTCAATTTAGTTGGAGGGCTTGTGATTGAAATTTATTGTTGAATTGGTACAACTACAAGTTAAAAGGAAAAAGTTCAAGCAAAAAGTGAAGAGAATGACTCTATCAGCAACAATCTATAGCTTATGGAGGGAGCGCAACACTAGAATATTCAAGCAGAAAATTAGAAATATTGATCAAATTATCAGAGATATAAAAATTAATATCTTGACTATCATCCTTAACAGCTCTTTGCCAGCGGAAAAAAAAAGGAATGGCTTCTCTCTCTGTGAAGTCAAGCTCATGGTAGATAGCTAATTTTCTTTATACTCGTTTTGGATTTGTTTTGTTTTTAGTTTTTCTAAACTACTGAGTATCTAGATGTACATAAACTTCACAATTTGGTAAATGAATAAAATTTCTTTATTGACCAAAGAAAATGCTTTTGGCAAAAGAATCATGAAAGTTCAAGTATTTTATTTTCCTTGTTCAAGTTAAAGATTCCATAACTTTGGATATTTTAATTTCTCCTCTACATCTTTGGTCTATACAAAGATCACTGTTCTAATCAAAATAGGTCACTTCTATTCACTATGATTATAATTCATTTTAAATATAATTCATAGTATATTCTGTAAATTGCATTTTAACTTTTCCACTATGGACTGATCACTTAAAAATAATATTGTAGACATGAGAATTTTATGAGTATGTGTAGATAAGTAGTGAGAGGTAAGCTAGAAAATGAGTATATATATTAGCGAAATGATGTTCCATTAATAAGAGTTTAATGAAACAATCCAAAATAGAACAAAGAGGAAGAAAGAGATGGATCCGACCAAGAATATAATGAGAGAGAATCCATTCGGATGTGTAAAATATGGTATTGGATTGGAATTGCATATCTGTACATTGAATACAAGGCTCTATATATGCAAGAATAGAGCCTATTACATGGTTTGATACAAGGGATATCACGTAACAACAGCGCCCATGTTTCTACAAATAAGGAATTTCCTTATTTACTTTCAATCCCATGGTATTAGCACACATGAGATTTGACCTTAACAGCTACGCAAAATTAGATATTAATTAGCACACTCCCCCTCAACATGGAGAGTGAATGCCAAGAATTAATGCCCAACTTGGTGAAGACATCAGCAATTAATTTGTAACTGAGTTGAATGAATCCAAACTGAACCCTATCCAGGGCCGGCCCAAGCTTTTTTGAGGCCCTGTACGAAATGATAAAATGAGGCCCTCTTCTATATAAATATTAAACTATAAATTTATTGAATTATATTTATTTTACAAAAGAAATAATACATAAAAATACAAAAATTACAAAAACGATGTTTTCGTGCATTTTTTGATGCAAAATCATCAATAATAGAATCTATATCTATCTTTTCCAACATATCGTTCTCGATGCATAGAATTGCAAGGTCATTCAATCTTTCTTGTAATAATGTTGAGCGCAAATATGTTTTTATCAGCTTCAATTTTGAAAAACTCCTTTCCGCTGATGCTACAGTTAGGCTTAGGCAATGGACATAAATTATTATTTAATTTAGTGGGCTAGTATTAGATTATTAGGCCCTTTTTTAAACAAACAAAAAACTTATTGGAAAGAATTAAGAAATATACTATGGGCATTTTTAAAAATTTGGGGCCCCCTTTGAAATGGGGCCCTGTGCGGTCGCCCCCCCCGGGCCTGACCCTATCATGAACTACATGGCAATCCACTTCTACGTGTTTAGCTCTCCCATGAAACACCGAATTAGAAGAAATATGTATGACAGCTTGGTTTTGCCAAAATAAATGAATCGGCTCCTTTGTTTGATGGATACCAAATTCTATCAACAAAGACACTAGCCAAACGAGCCAACAAATGTAAATAGTCATCGCTCTATATTTCACTTCTACTGAGGAACAAGAAACTACTGTTTATTATTACTTAGATTTCCATGATATATATGGGACAAGAACCAAGAAATATATAGTATCTTGTAGTTTAGTGGTATAGGACAACTTACTTAATTAGTCTGAATCACAATATGCTTTCAGTTTAGTGGTAGGATTAATGGAAGGAAAATAATCCTTGTATTGGGCTGCTATATATGGACGTAACGAATCAATCTGGTGGCGGCATCCATGTGAGATTGTCGTGGTTCTTGCATAGATTGATTGAGAAGATTAATGGCATGCATGCACAATGTTGGGCCAAGTGATTGTGAGATACAAGTCATCCAATCAACCACCGTTATGAAGAGGGGTCTGAAAGCAAAATTCTATCTTCATTGTTAAGCTTCAAATGTTAATCCATAGGGAAAGCGATAGGTTTCCCTCTTGAGAAACCAATATCTGAGATGATACCTATAGCATATTTGTGTTTGATATATAGCGGGTAGATAATACCTAAGTTGCAAGTGCACAACTATCAACTTATAGTATAAAACATGTCGAATCCTAGAGCAAGGCGTTGTAGGAGATAATCAAAATTGATTTCTAAGTTGTGTGTTGTGTGGACAATTAAGAGTGATAAATATTATTGTAGATAAAGAGAGTGAGTGTGATTATATGCAAATAAAACAAAACAAACTAGATTTAGAGGGCAGAAGAAATTAGAGGAAAATAAGAAACAAATAAAGGAAAATCAAGAATAAAGAGGAAAATCACAAGTAAAACATGGAGAAAAACAATTAGATAAATGAATCTAGAATTGAATCCACTAGTTAATTTCATTTAGAATTTATGAACTATTCTTTTTTTATCACATTTTACTTTAGATTTATTAAGCATAGACTATCAAACCACTTAAGGAAAGCATAACGTATCAAGTTATCATCTAAGTAAAATTAACATTCATAAAAAGAATAACTAGAAATTAATTTTAGAATTCATAAGCATAACCTATCAAACCACTCAAGTTAAGCATAAATTATCAAATTCTTCTTCGATCTACCAATTAGTTCTCTAGTTGATTATCTTAAACATGATCATTTTAAGTTAAGAGAGCAATTCACAAATTATAAAAGAAATTAAATTAGTTTTATACAATTCTAGAATTCATACAAGATTTTAGTTACACATTTTGAGAAATAAAGAGATAAAATCTAAAGTAGAGAGTATGAAAGAAAGAAAATAAAGTATAAAAAAATAAAACCAACTACAAAAGTTAGAATAAGAACAAACAAATAAAGATCTAAACTATGAATATAAAAATAAATCTAACTAGAAAAAGAAAAATACAAGAAAGTAAATCTATACTACCAAATAAAAATGTAAGAAAATAATACAAAATAAAAACATGAAAATAAATCTATTCTACAAAGCATCAAAATAAATCTAATCTACCAAAAGAAAATAAAATCCTAAAACATGAATATTTAAGCAAAAAACAAAAAGGAAAAACTTACATTGCAATAGGGTTCTAGCCCCTTAAAGGCAAATCTCTTATCTTCATCTTCATCTTCATTAACAAATAAAGTGAAAAAAAGAAAAATATAAAGAGGTAAAACATTCTTTTATTAATTGCAAATAAAGTTTGTATTTTTTAGAAGGTCTTCTCAATTAAGAGTAATCCTCCTCTCCAAATAGGATTTTTACAAAAAAATTTATACTCAAACCCCTAACCCTTACCCCCATTTATAGATCACAGAAAGTAACAAGAGCTATTAAATTTTACTTGGGCTCCAAGGATTAAATTTTAGCTATAGAACGAATCGGTTACAGATCAATCGGTTGACCAAACGATTGGTCAACCGGTTGACTAACCGATTGGAATTTTAAAAGTTTGAAAATTTATATGGTACCGTCTCATTAAGATAGGTGATTTTCATATATCATATGTTAAATTCTGTCTTCCGGATTGAGAGATATCATCGTTTCTTTGCGGCTAATCATCCTGGACATGATTTTAGCTTGATTTCTTTTTTATATTTGATCCTTGTTTCTTCAGCTTCTATAAGCTACTTCGTTTGACTCCAAGCTTCAATAAAAAGGTTTAAAAAATGAGGAATTTGAGGTTCTTTTGGATCTCTTATCCATTAATTCTTCAATTCCTATAGATTAAGAGAAAAAACACGTTATTAGTGCTATATTTATTTAAATAAAATAGATAATGAGGGCGTGAAAATGTAATAAAATATGATGATTAGGGTTGAGACAAAAAAATTCCTTTTTTGAATGTGCCACCTCAATCTCGAGGAAATGTTTTAGTGCACTGAGATCTTTGATGCAGAATCTCGCATGTAAAAGATTTCAATGCAACAAAAGCATTAGCATTATTCCTTGTTATTATAATATCATCAACGTATACCAAAACAAACACCGTTGAAGTACTCTCACACTTGCTAAATAGGGAGTAGTTATTTGTTTATTGAATGTAACCAGCATCAGTGAGAGCATTAGAGAACTTGGCAAATCAATTTCGAGAAGCCTAATTCAAAATATAAAGGGACTTTTAGAGTTTGCAAACAAGTTTCTCCGCTTACCCGTATGTCGAGCAAATGCATATAAACTTACTCTTCTAATTCTCCATGTAAAAATGCGTTGTTAAGATCCATTTGGTGTAATGACCAGTTAGAGATAGAAGCAAGAGAGAGTAGTACCCAAATTGTGACTAATTTTGCTATCGGAACAAAGTTTCATGATAGTAAATGCCCACTATTTGTGTGTACTCTTTAGCCACAAGCAGTTCTTTGTGCCTCTCAATGGTGCCATTAGAGTGCCTCTTGATCTTATACACCCAACTTACAACCAATTGCTTTCTTTTCAAGTGGAAGATGATGTTGGATTTTTTAGTCTAAAATCGCTTTTCAAAAATGAGTTTTTAAACTATGTATTTATTAATTACTGGTATTTTTCAGAAATCCTTAGTGGCGTAGCAGAAAGTTAAAAGTTTTGGTGTTTTAAAAGGTCATGTGTTCGAGTTTTGCCAACGGTAAGCCAAGAATTATTTATATTCAATTAATCCCTCATAAGTTCTAGTGGGTCGTGGGCCGTGGGACGTAGGCTCGTGGGCCAATAGACCGGAGATTGGGGATAATCGGACTGAGGCGCTAAGTGACATTTTGTAAGGCATACTTTGCACTTCGCACTTCGCACTTCGCACTTTGCACGGAGGCATCGGGGCTAGGTGGCATCATGAAGGCTGCCTTGCAGGCTGTTTCACAGCAAGGGAACACAACCCTCGCGTTCGAACGAGGGTACGACCCTCACGTTCGCGAGAGGGAACGCGACCCTCACGTTCGTGAGGCTAGACGCGACCCTCGCGTTGGGTAGAAACGTGACCCTCGCATTCAGACGTTTCTACATGCAGCAATTAAATTTGCATGTAGCAGTTACAGCAATTAAGTCATTTTTTGTTACAATCATAATTGTTATTATGATTTATAACAGTCAAATGACTCTTTAGCTGGCCTTAGAGGCCTATAAATAGAGCCCCTTGGGGCAGCTCTCATATTGACGAAGAACACATTGAAGTGTTTAAGCTGTTGTGTTGTAGCTGCAGAGTTTGAAAGTGTGCAAGCTTTAGTCTGTGCCCGAAGGAACAGAGCTCTGAACCGAAAGGTTATTACAGATCAAAAGATTCTTGTCTTAAGCGAAAGCTTTTTAAACCGGAAGGTTTTAACCGATCAAGAAGATCTTTGCTTGAACCGAAAGATTTTAACAGAAAGGTTTTGAACCGAAAGGTTTAACAGATCGAGTAGATATTTGTCTTGACCGAAAGGTCTTATAGAACGAGGAGATCTTAACAGTACTTGGTCGGTGCATACCAGTGTACTGTACTGCTATTCCTGAAAGCATATTGGCATTGAGATCCTTGCACCAGAATAGGCCAAATATTGCTTTAAACACAACGTTTTATAAACGCACAGTAGCTAAACTTAAAAATATTTTAAAATATAGCACTTTAGCTCTCTAATATATTTATCTTTTTTATTCCAGATTTAGCCACACGTGCTAACAATCTTAAAACAATATCTTTGACCTACCATGGATCTTGCGAGGACTCTTGGAGTGGACTGTCTTAAGTTATAGAACTTTGATGGTTCCAACTTTAACGATGTACATCAAAAAGTGATTTTTAGGATACAACTCCTAAAAATCTACCATGTGGTTTCTGAGGAGAAACTTGACTCTAAAGAAGACTTTGAGTCTGAAGCCTCTTGGGCTAGAGATGATCACTTCTGCAGGAGTTATTTCCTTAACTGCCTGGCCGATTATTTAGTAAATAGTTACACCAACAAGCCCTCTACAAAGAAAATCTAGAATGTTTTGGAGGATCAGAATAAGGATGAGGAGAAGCTATCCAAGTCTCACCTCATTGACAAGTTTCTGGACTTCAAATTTGAAGAAGATACTGAGATTTTGCCTCAAGTCAAAGAGCTTGAAAAGTTTGTTATGAAGCTGACGGATGAAAAAATCAATCTTTGTCAAACCTTCATTTCTGGCGTAATTGTCAATAAGCTTCCTCCATTTTGAATGTCATTCTCCACTGACATTCGAACAGGTGACTGTTTGATTTGAAAAGGTTCATTCGGATCAAGGACGAGATTCGGACTTGCACGAAGAATGAGCTCATTGCTAAGCAGAAGACGTCTGCTAACATGATGGCTGCTAACTCTGAGAAGGGTACTAGTTTTTCTTCTTCTAAGAAGAAGAAGTTATTTAACAAAAAGAATAACCAAATCCCGAAGAATCTAAATGTTTAGAAGAAAGAGTTTAAGAAGAGTGTCAAATGCTTCAACTGTGAGAAGCAATGACATTTTGCCAAGAACTGCAAAGCACTAAAGAAGAGAACAGCACACAATGTTAATCAAGTTGACAATTGTGTGGCTATGCTCTTTCAAGTAATAACTTCCAACAACATCTCTGGTTGGTGGTTAAACACATGTGCTACCTATCATGTCTGCTCCAACATAGATTTGTTCTCTTCTTATGTTGATGTAAAAAAGAATGTATCAATAGCTGATCGTTCCGTAGTGCATGTTCTTAGAACTGGGATTGTGGTGCTAACTCTCTCTTTAGGAAAGACTCTCATATTGAAGGATGTGAAACATGTTCTCTCAATTGTTAAAAACTTAGTCACTAGAAGTCTGCTATGTGACGCAGGTATGAGGCTGAATTTTCAAGGAGGAAAGGTTGTGCTATCTTTTAAGAAAATATATTTTGGAAATACATATCGTACTAATGGCATGCATAAGATCAGTACTATTATACCCAACTCAATTATAAATAAAATATGCTTTTCTCCTTACTTCTTTGTGTTATGGCATAATAGATTAGGACATGTAAATTATAGAAAACTGTCTAGCATAGAGAAGTTAGGATTACTTCTAAAATATAGGGGTAACAAACCTGAGAAGTGTGAAGTCTGCATGCAAGCAAAGCTGACAAGGAAACCATTTCCAAGTGTAACAAGGAGTACCAACCTATTGGATCTGATTAATTCAGATACTTGTGACTTCAAGAGCTTTGTCACTCGAGGCGGCATGAAGTACTTCATCATCTTCATTGATGACCGTTCTCGCTTCTGCCACGTCTACCTGCTAAAATCTAAATATGAAGCCTTCAGTAAGTTTATCGAGTTTTGAACTCGTGTGGAGAAGTAGCTTGGACTTCAGGTGAAAAGACTCAGGAGCTACAGAGGAAGAGAGTACCGATCTAAGGAGTCAGAAGCATACTTCAAGGAGCATGGAATTATTGCTGAAACTACTGCTCTATATTCTCCGTAATCCAATGGGATTGCAGAAAGGAAGAATCATATATTGACCGAGATGGTGATTTCGATGCTAATCACATATGTTCTAGATACTAATCATATCTGGTCTACCTACCTTTTATTAGGAGAGGCTATGCTAATGGCAAACTAGATTCTGCATAGAGTACCCTATTCCAAAACTGACAGTACTCCTCATAAGTTATGGTTGGGATATCCAAATTCTTTGGATAGTCTCAAAGTGTGAGGGTGTCTCGCATATGTTCGAGTTCCAGATATCAGAAGGCCTAAGCTCGAACCAAAGGCAAACAAGTGTGTGTTTCTTGACTTTTCTAAAGATAGAGATGCTTACAGATTCCTAGACCTTGGAACCAACTCCGTCATTGAAGCTTGGGATGTAGAATTCTTTGAGGATAAGTTTATCAAGGAGAAAGATTTATTGCTCAAAGATATATCATAGAATGCTGATACGTCAGATGCACCAGAGGTCATTGAAACTCAGGATGTAAAATTCTTACCAAAAAATATATCAAAGAATGCTAGTACATCAGATGCACCAGAGGAGCCAGTTTTGTGAAAAAACTAAAAGTGTCAATGATGAAGGAGTTACCGAACCACCTTCTAAGCGTGTCAGGAGATAGAAAGATTTTGGATATGACTTCATCATCTATAATGTGGAAGGAGATCCAAAAACTTTTCAAGAAGCAATATAGTCAATAGACGTTCTTCTATGGAAAGAAGCTATAGATGATGAGATGGATTCATTGATCCAAAATCACACATGGGAGCTGGTGCATGTACCTGAAGGTACAACGCCTATCAGTTGCAAGTGGATCTTCAAGAAGAAGCTTCGTCCTGATGGTACTATTGAGAAGTACAAAGCAAGACTGGTGGCGAAAGGATTCTCTTAGAGAGAAGGAATAGATTTCTTTGATATCTATCCATCAGTTTGCAGGATTACTACCATCAGAGTGCTTATTGCATGAGCGGTGATAAAAAAGTTTGTCATACATTTGATGGATGTGAAGACTAACTTTTTTAATGGAGATCTCACAGAAAAGATCTACATGAAAAAACAAGAAGGACTTAATGCTCCAACTGGCAAAGTTCGTAAACTTGTTCTCTATATGGACTTAAGCAGGTACCGAAACTCTAGCATGAGAAGTTCGATGGGGTTGTTCGTAATAATAGGTATCAAGTCAGTGAATCTGACAAGTGCATATACATCAAGGTCACTGAAGGAAATGTGGTAGTTATCTACCTCTATGTGGATGATATACTCATCATCGGGAGTGATTTGGAGATAGTAATATCTACCAAAATATTTCTTTCAGCACAGTTCAGCATGAAGGACCTTAGAACTACAGACGTGATTCTCGAAATCAAAATCATATACTCTAAAGAGGGTATTGAATTATCCCAATCTTATTATATTGAGAGCATGCTAAGAAAGTATGACTACTACGACCTGTCAGAACTGTCAGTGTCGTTTGATTACAACAAGAAGGAACGACCGAACACTGGAAGACTAGTAGATCAGCTAAGGTACTCAAAGATCATTGGGAGTCTTATGTACGTGATGAGCTACACATGACCAGACATAGCATTCGCTGTAGGAATGCTTAGTAGGTTCACAAGTAATCCTAAAAAGCTTCATTAGGATGCTGTCCAGAGATTGATGAGATTCTTGAAAGGAACTACATGTCTAGGCCTATTCTACACTGGATATCCGACTGTAATCGAAGGCTACTCAAATGTGAGCTGGTGCTTAGAATCAGATGAGTGCAAATCTACTAGAAATTTTACCTTCACCATGGGTGGAGCTGCTATTTCGTGGAAGTCTAAGAAGTAGAGTATGATTGCACAGTCATCAATGGAATCTGAGTTCTTCGCCCTCTGTGCTGTAGGAGATAAAGCTGAGTGGCTCAATTGTTTTCTCTGAGACCTTCCATTGATAGAATTGCAAGGTATAATTACTATCTATTGTGATAATTAGATGGAGAGTACTGTGGCAGTGAACTTGATGTTCAATGGAAAGAAGCAGACCATTCATCTGAAGCATGACTATTTGAGAGAACTCATTTGCTAAGAAGTCATCTCTATGATTGACGTCTGGTCTTAAGAGAATGTGGCTAATTCTTTGACTAAGGGTCTAAAAAATGACATAGTCGAAAGGACGTTTGCTAAAATAGGTCTTAAAGTTTTGTGAGTCTTACAAATATTTACCATGTATATCAAGTTATTAGTTCAAAGCTTATGCTACAAATGATAAGATAATTGGTTTAAAAGTCAAGTAAGATTTGTAAAGTTTGGTGAGTCTTATAAATACTTACCATTTACATCAAGTTATTAGTTCAAAGCTTACGATACTAATGATAAGATGATTGGTTCAAAAGTTAAGTAAGATTTGCAAGTGAAATCCTATCATGGTATAGAGGATGGTTGTTAAGCCTTAATGAGTCCAAAGCATTTCGGATACGAGTTGTTGGATAGGTAACAAGCCTAAAGGACTCACCGATTATCTTATCATGTAAAGGGGATGACTATTAAGCCTTAATGAGTCCAAAGCATTTTGGATGCGCGGTGTTAGATAGGAAATATGCCTAAAGAACTCATCTAGAATCCTATCATGAGAGAGGATGACTCTTAAACCTTAATGAGTTCAAAGCATCTCGGATGCGGGTTGTTTGATAGGAAACATGCCTAAAGAACTCACTTGTGCCTGGATGGAGATTTGACAGTCTCCTATGATGTCTTGTGGAAAGATATCTAGAGATCTAGCAGAAACTAGGACATGCACATGACCATAAATGTACAAGACAAAGGCAAAGGCAAGTGTGGTTCAAAGTAAAAACTACCACATATGAGTTTAATCTTGTGTGATCGCTTGATTTTAGACATGTACTGGTTCAAGTCTCTACGACACCATGCATCTATCTTTTATTCAGTTGGTCTAAGGGGGATTCAAGTCCTTGTGACATCTACCTTATGCACAACGATTGAAACAACGACACCGTTACACGATACTAGTTTAAAAACTTGTGGAGGATTGTTGGATTTTTTGGTCAAAACTGCTTTCCAAAAATGGGTTTTCAAACTATGTATTTATTAATTACTAGTATTTTCAGAAATCCTTAGTAGCGTAGTAGAAAATTAAAGTTTTGGTGTTTTAAAAGGTCCTATGTTCGAGGCTTGCCAACGGCAAGCCGAGAATTGTTTTTATTCAATTAATCCCTCATAAGTTCTAGTGGGTCGTGGGTAGAGGGCTCGTGGGTTAGGGATCGGAGCTAATCAGACTGATGCGCTAAGTGGCTCTTTGTAAGGCACACTTTGCACTTCGCACGGAGGCATCAGGGCTAGGTGGCCCCTTTGGCACCATGAAGGCTATATTGCAGGCTGCTTCACAGCAAGAGAATGCGACCTCACGTTCGTGAGGCTAGACGCGACCCTCGCATTGGGTAGAAACGCGACCCTCGCGTTCAGACGTTTCTACATGCAGCAATTAAAACTGCATGTAGCAGTTACAAGAATTAAGTCATTTGCTGTTACAATCATAATTGTCATTATGATTTGTAGCTGTCAAATGACCCTTGAGCTGGCCTTAGAGGCCTATAAATAAAGCCCCTTGGGGCAGCTCTCATATTGACGAAAAACACATTGAAGTGCTTAAGCCGTTGTGCTGCTGTTGCAAAGTTTGAAAGCATGCAAGCTTTAGTCTGTTCCTGAAGGAACAGAGCTCTGAACCAAAAGGTTATTACAGATCGGAAGATCTTTGTCTTAACCGAAAGGTTTTTGAACCGGAAGGTTTTAACAGATCAAGGAGATCTTTGTCTGAACCGAAAGGTTTAACAGATCGAGGAGATATTTGCGTTGACCGAAAAGTCTTATAGATCGAGGAGATCTTGACAGTCATTGGTCGGTGCACACTAGTGTACTGTACTGCTGTTCCTGGAAGCAGTTTTGCCTTGGGATCCTTGTACCGGAGTAGGCCAAATATTGCTTTAAGCACAGCGTTTAATAAACGCACAACAGCTGAACTTAAAAAAGTATTAAAATATAGCACTTCAGCTCTCTAACAGATTTATCTATTTTATTCTAGATTTAGCCACAGGCGCTAACAGAAGAACCAAAGACCAAGTGCCATTCTATTCTAAAGCTCATATTTCTGTTTGCATTGCTTTCTTCCAATAATGATATACTATGGCTTCGAGAAGGAAGTGGGTTCAGTTGTAGTTAAAATAGCATGGGTACATTGGTTGTGAGAAGGGGATAATTTGGTGAAGGAAATAGAAGAGTTTAAAGGGAGGACAGGCCTTACATCCATCAAGGGAGATTGAAGCTGAGTAGTAGAGCATATGTAGCCTTTAAGACATGCAGATGGCTGCCTGATTCTTGCTGATCTTCTGGTTTCCAGAGAAGTAATGTCTAGAATATTGGTATTGGATATGTTTTATTAGGAGTTGGATTCAGGAATAACTTCTTCAATAGGATATAGGCTAAACAAGGGGAAAAAATAAAGAATTAGCAGGAATAGAAACATCTTGGGAACTAAAAGGAAACACAATTTCATGAAATTTGAGACCCACTAGTGTAAATTCGATTTGTTTCTAAATTGTATACTTTGTAACCCTTTGAAAATTCTAGGTTTTGCTAGTCGATTGAATTTCTGTTTGGGAAAGAGGTTTTTAACATGACACAGGCAACCAAATGTTCTTAGATGCTTGTATTCTGGTTGTATTTGGGATAATATTTCAAATGGAGGTTTTGCTTATAAAAATTTTGAAGCTAGCCAATTTATGAGGTAAGTGGCTGTAACGATGCAATCAGCCCAAAGCTCTACCGATAAACTTGCTTGGAATCGAAGAGCTATTGATACGTTAAGTAAATGCCTATGTTTGCATTCAACATCTCCATTTTGTTGTGGGTTCCAACACAAGTTGATTGATGAACAATGTCGTGATTTATAAAAATTTGGTTATAGAAGAAGTAAATTTTTTAGCAACATTATCAATTTAAATTTTCATGTCAATTGGGTTTTGATAATGGCAAAAAAAACATATAGTTTAGACCAAGTTTCATATTTATGTTGCATTAGATATACCCAAGTACAATGTGGGTAATTATCAACAATAAAATAATATTTGTACCACAAAGAGATGGAATTTGACATGGTTCTCATAAATCACAATGAATTAACTCGAAGCAACAAGTTGAAGAAATTAAACTACTAGGAAAAAGAAGCCTACATTATTTTGACAAAGGGCATATGCAACAATCACAATTATTTGGTGTAGAAATGTCAGAATTCAAAGAAGCTTAATGATTCGATAAAGTAAAATATGGATGGCCTAGTCGCCAATGCCAAAGGTCGAAATGTTGAGAACCAAGAGAAGCAGCTACACTTTTAGGGTCTCCCACCTCCAAATAGTAAAGATCGTTATGCTTTCTACACTGCCCAATCATTCTCTTCGATTGTAGGTCCTGAAAAACACAAGAATATGGAAAAACAAAAGGTTACTAAGTAATTGAGTTGTTTGGTTATTCGACTGATAGATAATAGGTTAAATTTAAAAGAGGGAATACAAAATGTATTATCAAGATGTATAGTAGGAGTAAGCTTGTAAGTGCTATGATGAGTGATCGGGGATGTTTGGCTAGTAGAAAACCTAATAGAAGAATGTAGTGGTATGGGTAAATTAAGCAAATTATAGCTAGGAGATGTGGAAACGTCAATACTATCACTAGAAGTAATGATAAATTTGAATACTAGGAAATTTCAATGGTAGTCAACTCCTTAGTCACTCGGATGCGTAGTTCTGAGTCAATCTTCTCACGCAAATACGTTGAGACACATGAAACAAGTGGCGTTGCAGAAATATTGACTGAGGATACCGTCAATATTGTAGATGACACTGAAGATGGTTTGATGGATCTTATGCTTATGCCTGGTAAAGCTCCAACACCACGAAATAGATATCTTCCTCTCCTATTATATTCCAGTAGATTCTGAGTGAGAGTGATATTATCCTCTAGAGATAGCATGTGAGGTTCCGGCTAGCCTTCTACTTCCTCCTCAGCTTCGAAACTCTCCTCAATGACACATAAGATTGAAAAAAATTACATCATCGGGAATAGATCTAAGAAAATTTTAAATAAATTTCTAAGGAAAATTTTAACATTTCTTAATAAGTTTTACCACCAACTCGAGGTTTACCTTGATCTTCTAATCATCTTTATAAGTTGAACAGAAGGTACCATATGCCAACTTAACTTTTAAGTTCAGTAATATTATTGGTTTTCCCTGTCAATTTATAAATTTATTAGACTTAGTGGTGTAGGCTATCTAAAAATTACTACAGATAGCTGATCCCTATTAAATACCAATAATGGAAGTTACAATCTGACGACTTCCACATTAACAACTCGACAATAAAGATTACAGTCAAATGACTTTCACGTCAACAAATGAAGGCTACAATTAGAAGATTTTCACATAGATTGAGAAAGGTTACAATTCAACGACCTTCACGACAACCGATAAAAGCTCTAATTCAATAGTCTTACAATCAACAACGAGAGTTATAATATGACGACTCTCACATTTCAAGGAGCTAAAGCAAAGATTACAAAACGACGATCTTTGTAATGATCTGACAGAAGAGATGACAAGTCAACGATCTCTTCAGTCCAAGACGTAGAACTCATCTCTGCATCCCAGAAATGAAATGCAAGTGGCTTCATTCCAGAGTCAAAGCAATATAATCATTGTGTAACTAACTGCCAACGCAGCTCACATTCGGCCGCAAACGCAACTCAAATCTAGCTGCTAACGCAGCTTCCAAATGCTGCTAAACACAGCTTCTAAACACTACGTTCGAATGCAGGATGTACACCCAGCAACGCAGGACATGCGTTTGATTCGTTCAAACGTGATTCAAACGGTTCTAATAATTGTTTTTCACCAACGATTTAGAGAACGGTTTAAGGGGCTAATACACCCGATTAATGTGGCAATTAAACCCCCATTAAGGAGCGGATTAAGGGAGCGGTTACACCCCTTAATCCTATATAAATACCAGAAACTCAATTGAGTTTAGATCAATCTTTTGGAGATCGGCACAAGGCTTCTTGGCAGAAGAATGATTTCGGCAATCTTTAAACCCTCAGATTTCTTCTTGGAGCTTTCATCAGCATTGGCTTACAAACCGATTTTCGGTTAAAACAATCAACTCTTCCATAGAGTTATAACTTGCTCAGAGCTCCCTAACTCGTTAAGAGTTTCAAACTTGCCATGCAAGTTCGTCCAAGGCTTCGAGTCAAGAGGCAAAGACAACGTTCCATGAGGTAAAGTGTTCGAGTCATCAATGGAAAGCAAACTCGACGCAAGCATTCGAGGGAAATATTCCATCGACACTAAGAAGAACCCAGGTTAAACAAAGGGAAGGATATTCGTTGATCTTTCTCTCTTTTGTAAATCGGGAATCCGATACAAGAAGATTGTAATATCTTTTTCTGAGTTGTTAGAGAGAGATTGCATTGAGATAATTGTAATTCATTTTTTTCTAAGTCTGTTAGAAAGAATAATACAAATTTATTTCTCCATTTTTCTTTTTTCAAATTTTCCACCTAACAAAAGATGGGGACTCTGCTAGGGACTAGTTTTATAGGCAAAGAAGTGGTGGCGCAATCCAACGTCAACCTCGTTGGAACAACGATTGAGACTCTTGTCGTGGAGTTCGATTAAGCTAAGTATGAAGAGGTACCCTCCTCTGGATCCCTTAGCCCTAAGGCTATGCGTAAAGTGTTGGCCTCTTTGTTTTGATAATGTTTACCAAATAATTTACCACTAATGTTGTTTGTCTAGTGTTTGTGTTTATCTATTTATTGTAGACAAACAATGAGTCGAAGGATGGATGGAATCGAGCATTCGCGATCATATCCAATGGAAGTTGGCGAAATTGTGGTATAAAGCTGCGCAATTCAAGTTGAAAATCCAAGTTCAACCTTTATCCGCAAGTGTACCAAGTCGAGCTTATTGAAGACCTATAGCTTGGGTAATCTAGTTTAGGATTTTATATTATGTGTGTTAAATACTTTAAGCTCAATCATATACACACATATTTTATTAGTTTCTATGTATATATATATATATATAGTTATATATATACACATCTTGGTTTTATCCACAAATAAAGTTTTTACAAACAAATTCCAAAAATTATTTATACATGTTTGTTTTCTATGTGGATAAGTTGTTTTGGTTTAATTTCATAGATATGAAACAAATATATATTCATACACATACTCATATGTTTCATATTCTATTGTATTTGTGAAAATATTATATTCATTGTTTATAGACTTCATAACAATAGTTTATATATTTCTTTAAGTCTATAAAATCATTTTATAGAGTTTCAAAACATGGTTTATGTCCAATGTTAAAAACAAGTGTTTTTTACATTTACATGTTTTGGACTATTTTATAAAATAAGGAGATTTCTCATTTGGGAGATGCTTTTTGAAAACCAGTTTTTGTAGCATGTGTATTATCATGTCTACAATTATTTCCTAAAGTTTTACATTTTTTTGAAATTGTTTGATATTTTTAAATAGGGTTTCAAAATAAGAAAAATAACTTTCAAAACCTGATAATTTCATGTGCCAGTTTGCGGTCGATCGTCACGGTCGACCGCCTTGAGTCCAGAGACTCAGTATGTTTTTAATGGCTTACGGTCGACCGTAGCGGTCGACCGGATGCAGCCCAAAGAGTCTCGCGATCGACCGTCACGGTCGACCGAATGATGTCCAGAGCCCAGAATGAGTTTCTGGAGGTGCTCACGGTCGACCGCGCAAATCTCACGGTCGATCGTCGAACTATCTATTGGATTCTAACGGGTAGTTCCAGTTCAGTTTTTCTGAGGGATTTTGTGTCATTTCAGTGGGGGTTTTGCTAAAGTTTTGAGTGGGTATAAATACCCCATTGCATTCAATTCTCCCACTAACTATGAAAGTGTTTTAAACTAGTTTAAGAAAGTTTTAAACAAGGGTTTATATTTGGTTTAAGTTTATTTTAAAAGCTTTTAAGCAATTGAGAGTTTGATTTTGTAAAATCAATTTCACAAGAGCTAGAAGAGATCATCACTTGGTGTTTGAGCTTCAAATCATCTCTCTCTCACTCTTGTCATTTATTGGAGAAGTTTTCTAAACTCAATCTAGCTTTACATTTTATATTGTTTGATTATCATTTT
>BQKN01066891.1:287954-359558 GCA_022839385.1 Asparagus kiusianus
TAGTGTTCATATTGAGTTTAGTTGATATTATTTATCTAATTGTTACACACACCCACATTGAGCTTATTGTATTTTCATACTTAGTAAAATTTGCATTATGGGGATTTGTAACAATTGAGAGTGAGCCTACATTGAGTTCTCATCTATTATAGGGAACAAATAAATTTGTTACATTGTGAATATTGTAAAGTTTTCGGTGAGCTAGAAAACCGAGTACACCGAGAGGAGTGTGTGGTGAGAGACAGGATCGAATCCAAGAGAAGTGGTGTCGGTTGACGAACCTAGGGAGAGGTTGTATCCGAGCACTTGAGGAGGAGGACACGGTCTAGGCCAACACTTAGATGGTGTGAAGTGTATTTGCAAATGTGTGAGTTGCAAAGTTTTTGGTGAACTAGAAAACCGAGTGTGTTGGTGTAAATGTTATTCGGGTGAGCGTAAAAAACCCGGTTATGATAGTGGATTTCTCCCCAGGAGTAGGGAACGGAGACGTAGGATGGAAGGTCCGAACTCCGTGATCATTTCGTGTGTTTGAGTTTGCTTTGGCGCACTTACTCTTATGTTTATATTCTTGTCTCCATTGTCCATTGCTCATTATTTATATCATCCACTATCTTATTTATTTTGTTTACCCTTGTGTATATCACTTATCCTAGCTCACATATCTTTTTGTATTTTATACTTTCTAGGATAACTTGTTAATTAGTTTTAATTAGCATAAAATCAGACTAGATTAGTATAAGACCCTAATCACCCCCCTTTAGGGTCTAACAATTGGTATCAGAGCTTGGTGCTCTTTGATTTAAGGTCTAATCACATTGAGTTAAAGATCTAAGTTATCTTTTTGTACTAATCTAGTTTTGATTGTATTTGTCTTTCTTGCATATATACATTATGGATATACACGGTGCATCTAGTTTAGATTATGCTATTAATATTGCTTCTTGTTTGGATAATTTCCCTTATGCCCAATGGTGTATTAGATTTAAGCTATCTGTTGGATCTAAACATTCTAATTTATGAGAAATTATAGATGATGCTTATATTGTGCCCACTACGGAGAAATCCAAGTGGAATAAAAATGATCATCGAATGTTTACAATGAATAATATTTTGTTAGAATATTTGCTAAATGCCTTTGATTCATCTATGTCTAACAAATTTGTTCATTTTGATAGTGCTTACAATTTATGGAAATTCATAGAAGCACATCAAGGCAACTTGGAGGAAATCCGACATAGTTTGGAGGATTCTTCTTCAAGTGATATTGGAGCTTCTTTATGCACACGGCCATTAGGCGTTAGCTCTAGTGTGGTATGCGGTTCCGAACCCGATAATGATTAATCTAGTGATTAACTTGCTTATGCTAGTGAAAAATTATTGCATGCCTATAACAAATTGCATAAAGATTTTATTGACTTACAAAGCAAGCATGTTAATTTAGAATCTGATCATGAGTTGCTAGGTTCCAAATTTGATGTCATTGCGAAAGAAAATACCTTGCTTAAAGAAAACAATGACTTATTGAATTTGAAAAATGGAAAATTGACCTCATCCATTTCTAGCTTAACTCATGAAAGAGATAATTCCATGTCAGAAGTAGTGAACATAAAAAATAATACTGCTTCCTTTATAAATGACTATTTATGTTCCACTTCTAATAAAAATACATATGTGCCTAATAATGAAGATTTGAATCTTGTGAATAAATGCATTTCATCTTTAGATTTAACTTTGAAAATATGCATCAATAATCATAAAAAGCTTATGAATATGTGTGCCAAGACTAAGTCAAAATCATCCACTCATTATGCACACATGTATAGCAAAACTTATAAGTGTTCTAGTTGCGGCCGTTAAGGTCATCTAGCTAAGTTTTGTTATGATTCACACAAACATAAGAATTCTAATGCTCCTTGTGCATCTCATGTAGCTTCTTCATCTTGTACACTTACACATTCACATGCTCATTCTTACAAAGTTCATCATAAGCATGCTAGTGTGTTCAAGTATGATCATTGTGGTCGTTTTGGTCATTTGACCGAATATTGTTTTGATTTGAAAAAGAAATCTCATGTACCAAATGCTTCTAGTATACCACATGTTTTTAAATGTGATGTTTATGGTTGGTTTGGACATCTTGCAAAATTTTATTATGATATGCAAAAAACTTCTAAGTTGCAATATGTTCCAAATAGACCGTTGTTTAAGATTGTTTCTCGTTTGCAAAATATTTCTAAAAGACAATCTTTATTTGCAAATGGTTCCCGTGCACGAGCTAATGGTTCACAAAAACAAATGGATCTCTTTTATTGCACATATTACAATCGGAAGGGTCATTTGAGTGATTATTGCTTTGACCGTGTTAGTGCACTACATACGCCCAAGAGGGTTCATAACCCTAGGGCTTTGAGCTTAAAAGATAGGGGTCGTGTCCCTAAATATCTTGGTACCAAGAATTTTTGGGTACCAAAACAAATTTGATTTTTAAACCAAGAATTTTAGTGTTTTTCTTTTTCCCTTTCTTGGTTTTGAAAATTATACTTTAATTTTTTTGAACATGAAAACAATTCTTTTATTGGTCAAATTCTTTTGTTTTTATGATTATTGTTTGTTTTGATGAGGTTTGCGTTTATATAACCCCCCCGGTTTATTGGGTGTTTATTCCTAAATCTTGGTTACCGGGTACTAAAAATCCTTATATAGGTTGGAACAAGCTTAAGAGCTTGATATATTGTTGCCTCCCTTGCTTTTTGTCAAAAAAATTGTTTTGATTTATTTCTTTGAATTCATTATATAAGCACAAATAGATGATTCAAATTTCAAATATACTTTATAATGTATTCTTTACGTGGTTTGATCAAGTTTTACAAAGAAAATTTTCTTTATTGATCAAATGTCATTTTTGGGCTTAAAATTTGATTTATAATTTCATTTGGTTGATTTGTTTTCATTTGAAAACATTTTGCATGATTCTCATGTTCCTTTTCTTTTGATTTCATAAATCTACTCTTATGCATGGTTTTTACGTTTTTTTGATATGAGACACTATGTTAATCTTGATATATTTATACATGTTCTCATTATCTCTTATATGTGAGTGATATTTAGCATATTTTTTATTTATGCTTGCTCACATGTTTGTCATGATCCTTATTGCATATATTTAATATGGCATTTTGATAGGGGGAGCAATCCCTATATTTTTTTACTCACCATTGCATATTGATAGGGGGAGCTTTCACTCTCTTCATTCTTTTGTTTTTTTTCCTTTTTGATGTTGTCAAGGGGGGGGGATATCGTGAGTATAGCCTTTCTTATTTATATGTATGATATATTCCAATTTATATATTCATTTCTTTCATGCATATATATCTCTTTTGTAAATTGTTTGTCATCATCAAAAAGGGGGAGATTGTTGGCCTCTTTGTTTTGATGATGTTTACCAAACAATTTACCACTAATGTCGTTTGTCTAGTGTTTGTGTTTATTTATTTATTATAGACAAACAACGAGTCAGAGGATGGATGGAATCGAGCACTCACGATCATATCCAATGGAGGTTGACGAAATTATGGTATGAAGCTACGCAATTCAAGTTAAAGCTCCAAGTTCAAGCTTCATCCGCAAGTGTACCAAGTCGAGCGTATTGAAGACCTATAGCTTGGGTAATCTAGTTTAGGAGTTTATACTATGTGTGTTAAGTACTTTAAGCTCAATCATATACACACATATTGCATTCAATTCTCCCACTAACTATGAGAGTGTTTTAAACTAGTTTAAGAAAGTTTTAAACAAGGGTTTATGTTTGGTTTAAGTTTGTTTTAAAAGCTTTTAAGCAATTGAGAGTTTGATTTTGTGAAATCAATTTCACAAGAGCTAGAAGAGATCATCACTTGGTGTTTGAGCTTCTAATCATCTCTCTCTCACTCTTGTCATTTATTGGAGAAGTTTTCTAAACTCAATCTAGCTTTACATTTTATATTGTTTGATTATCATTTTATTAAGCTAGTGTTCATATTGAGTTTAGTTGATATTATTTATCTCATTGTTGCACACACCCACATTGAGCTTATTATATTTTCATACTTAGTATAATTTGGGTTGTGGGGATTTATAACAATTAAGAGTGAGCCTACATTGAGTTCTCATCTATTGTAGAGAACAAATAAATTTGTTACATTATGAGTGTTGTAAAGTTTTCGATGAGCTAGAAAACCGAGTACACCGAAATGAGTGTGTGGTGAGAGACGGGGTCGAATCCAAGAAAAGTGGCATCGGTTGACGAACCTAGAGAGAGGTTGTATCCGAGCACTTGAGGAGGAGGAAACGGGCTAGGCCAACACCTAGAGGGTGTGAAGTTTATTTGCAAATGTTTGAGTTGCAAAGTTTTCGGTGAATTAGAAAACTGAGTGTGTTGGTGTAAATGTTATTTGGGTGAGCGTAGAAAACCCGGTTGTGATAGTGGATTTCTCCCTGGTAGTGGGAAGAGGAGACGTAGGACGGAAGGTCCGAACTCCGTGATCATTTCTTGTGTTTGAGTTTGCTTTGGCGCACTTACTCTATGTTTATATTTCTTATCGCCATTGTGCATTGCTCATTATTTATATCATCCACTATCTTGTTTATTTTGTTTATCCTTGTGTATATCACTTATCCTAGCTCACATATCTTGTTGTATTTTATACTTGCTAGGATAACTTGTTAATTAGTTTTAATTGGCATAAAATTGGATTAGATTAGCATAAGACCCTAATCACCCCCTTCTAGGGTCTAACACAAAGTCTGCGTAGTCTCCAAAGAAACTAAAACTATTGCTGAACTACCAAAGCAGACCCTCCCCTTTGGATTGAATGGCTCATACAGCCCCTCCTTTGAAGGAGTGGGCTTGACCTCTGCTGGACTCTTCAAACGAGTCGAAGAACTCACAACTACGGAAAAGCGATGTGTGTCGGGTCAGAAGAGGTCCATTGTAGCGACAAGCTCTGTCAATGTAGATGACCACGCTGCAAAGGCCTTAAAATAGACCAAGAAGAATGTAGCTCGACGGAGGAGAAGATCCTTGCAGTGAGCCTATCTCCGAGAGAGCCGGTCTCTCAACCAACGCGAACTCCGCATTTGCGAGCCTTAACTTGAGCGATGTGTTTCTGCTTTAGAATGCATGCCTCACATTGATGAGCCCAAGTACAGGCCTCGTGTGATTCAACTAAAGCACGACCCTCAAGGAGAGCTTCAAAATCAAAATGCAGTCCTCCAGGACACGTTCCAACACCCAAACGCAATCCGCAAGGACGTGTTTCAATTTCAAAACGCGACCCTCAAGGAAGCGTTTCCCAAACTGAATGCAGCTCTCAGGAGCACGTTCTAGATTCTAAACGCAAGTCTCATGACTACGTTTCACCAATAAAATGCAGACTTTGGTCTAGCGTTAATTAATCAGAATATGAACCTCATGTTCCTTCTTCAGGATACGATGTGATTCGTCATGCTAGAAAAGATCAACATGGATTCAAAATTCATGTTTTCCAAGAACAAGTCCTATTCACTGACAGACAGGGGGTTCCAAATCCAACATCGTGCTTGGTGAGAGATTCTTCCCAAGTCTCTGACTTACAGGAGATCCTATCGAGAGAAAGACCGATGGAATAAGTAGCTCATTCATGTCAATGTGAGCGGCTCATTTCTGTGGTCCTCTCAGAATGCTAATGTTGTAGTTCAGTACCCCGATGATCGGTATTTGACCAGTTGACAAATGTCACCTGACCTTTCAAGAGACGACGATACTACAAGAAGAAGGCTTCAGAGACCGAATATCCTACGGTTACTATCAATGTGATCGGTAAGGAGAAAACCTCAGCTCCTAGCTCTGATGACTCTGAAATAAGTCGTGCACTGACTATTTGAGAAATCTGTGATGAGTTTGAAGGGATATACCAACACACCTGGACTCGGACGGGAGCCATTCCTCCTGTCAATTATAAACGACTGGCTAGAGGAACAACTTATTATGATGAACACTCATCCATCACGGAGTCTCAGTCCTCAAGTTCTTTTGTAGCGCATGGGAATCCTATTTACATGATAGGGAGATCAGAAGACCTGGTGAGGAGGGTCAATGAACATCACGCTATGCTCCAGGCTCAGCAAGAGACTCTCAATCAACTGTGAGATCTGATGACTCAGCTTGTCGCAGAAAAGGTCCAAAAAGCTGAATCTTCTCGAAAGACAAAGTCATCAAAGGGAAAGATAAAGTGAATCAGAATTCGGACCATGAAGCTCATAACATAAAGTCTACCTCTGAAGAAGAGAAAGAGGGCGAGAACAAGCATAATCCTCAGTCAGCCAAGATGGAGGAATTAGAAGCCCGCCTCAATGTAATTGATAATATGAGTGAACTCTAAGACGACGGGGGTACTGCGGCCTTATCCCGTAGAATGGGACACAGCTCCTTATCTCCTAGCCCTACGATGCCCATCAGGTATGATACAATCTACCCTAGTGGAAACTTGCAGACACAACTTGCAGACCCATCTCTGGCTCAAATAGGAGTATCAGAATGCCGCTCCTAGAAGCAATTAGTCTCACAAGGGGAACAGGCAAAAGAGATCATTGCCCAGGTCAAAGTTGAAGAAGCTAACAAGCCAAAGCCACAAGCGCAACGCAACTAAGGCAATGCTCCTCGATCCAAGGGGAAGGAGACTTTGGCCATCGATACCAGCACTCGAGTGCCACCTGCGAAGTAGGGCAAAGCATCAAATCAATAGAGAGAGCTTAAGCAGTACTCTTTCAAAGAGGATCATGTGGATACTTTATTTCAGCTACTTCGGAAGAATAACAAGCTGAAGCTCCCCAAAGTCAAGAAGCCTGATGAGGCAAGAAAGGTGGATGACCCCAACTACTACCGTTACCATAGATTCCTGGGACATCCTACAAGGAGATGTTATATCTTTAAGGATATCCTTCAACATCTGGTAGATGCCAATCTGCTTAAGCTGAAGCCAGAATAGAAGACCATATCCACAAATTTAATATCGGTCCAGTTTGAAGATTTTCCTCTCATAGCGGCCACAGACGGTGTTATCCCTATCCCTAAAGGAGAAATGCACATGAAGAATGCTGACACACGCGGTCAGAAGGACAAATGTTTGGTACCCCTTACCACTCCAAAAGGAGAAATGATGTGGGCCCATCCCGATCTAATTGAAGACCAATAGTGGACGGCCACATTCTCCAAGAAAAAGAGAGGCAAGGCTAAGTCATCCAATATGATTAGCCCCTCTTTAAATAAGTATGATGGTCATCTCAAACCTCTCACGGACTCGGAAGAAGAGAGGATTGTTCTTGCGGCAGATCAAGGAGATAACCCTGGCACCCGATCAGGGAAAGCATATTTGAAGAATTATGGCCAAAATGCTCAAAGAGCAGAAGAACAAACCCAAGAGGCTGGGGGTTCTGCTCCTAAGAAGACAATCGATAAAGGGAAACAGAAGGAGCTTTGCTTCAACTAGAACCTTCTCCAACCGGAGACTGGAGGATCAAGCACTCCCTTTCGATTCAACGTCATGCTGTAATTAGCTAACATCCCCGTAAGGATCACCCTGTATGAGCTCCTATGACTGTTCAAGACCACAAGGGAAGCTCTAATTGAAGCTTTAACAAACACGAAGAGCTTTATTATGCAAGTTACCCCAATTCTAGAAGCTTCTAAAGGACAATCTTGTATACAGTGTCTACAAGCTACAAGAAGTCTTCCATGCATATCATTCACTCAGGAAGATATACATATTAAACACAAGCATGATAGACCTCTGTACTATACGGGGTATATCGGCTCTTCTAAGATCAGTCTTGTGCAGGCTAATCCGGGCTCAGCACTCAGCATCATGCACTACAAGGTCATGCAAGTCTTAGGGATTCCCCTACATCGGTTGAACTACACTCAGACTACTATCTTTGGCTTCAATGCCAACAGCACACGACCCCTAGGAAAAATCAAACTCAGATGCCAAATCGAAGATCTTAAGTCAGAGGTCACTTGCTATATCATAGATGTGTAGGCATATAAAATTGCCTATAGGTCCCTTCGCACAGCTCGACACGAGGAATCGACAAATCAATGAACCATCGAGTGACGAGGCGACGAGGTCAACAAATTGCACGCGATCAACAGAATGCATTCGCGTGCGGAATCAATCCAACGGTTCGGGGAGTCAATGAGTCGTCCAACCAAGAACGGACTCGGATGAATCGCGATCGAATCAAGATCAGCTTCAGACTCGAACTCAGAAGTGGATTTACTGCCAAATCAGGAATCAAGTCAACAAATCGATTCCAGACCAAGTCAACCACAAACCTGAATCACGGACAAAGCAACAACCGAACGACGGAACCCAAAACACCCGGGGGGACTCGGCCGAAACCGAGCCACCCTTGGCCCGGGGCACAGTTTCGTTTGCCTATAAATAGGCTAGGGCGTTGTTCATTTGGGAGGGTTGGATTTTGGAGGAGGCGAAGCCCTGCAGAATTGAAAACTCAGATCTTAAAAAAGATTCAATCTTTGGGGACTCGAAGACTTGCTCACCCGGATCTGGTGCTCGGCGATCGTCAACGCCAAATAAGGTAGGAGTTCGAGAGGACCGGATCTCAGATCTACGTCGTTATACTCTGGATCAAAGCTTGGTCTTTGATCCCAAGATTTGAGCGATTGTTGCCTTGGTGAAACAATCCCTCCGGCTATTATTTCCTTAATGAAATAATACCCGTTATACTGCGTAGATCCGACCGGATCTAGATCTCGCGGTGTTCCACGGATAAACCCCGACGCAGGCAAACAACCCACGCAAGCGAGCGACCGCAAAACAGGAGCTCGCGATTTGTTCGACAAACAAGGAAACAAATTTGTAATTTTCATTTTTTTATTTGATTTTCGTTGTAACCGGATCTTATAAAAAGACCGGATCTTTGTAATCGATAAACTGTTACAAGAGTGTACAATGGAATCAATGATGAAAGCTATAATTTTTCCCGCGAACAATCTGGCGACCACAGTGGGAGCCACCGATCTCGCTGCCGAGATCGTTGCGTCGCAGCCGCGGATCCCGATCCCGGTCGAGGAGGAGGTCGAGTATGAATTCGACTAACAGAAGCTCGAGGAGTATCTGTCATCCTCGTCCGGATTTACCTCCCCTCGCAAGTCCAAGAAGTCCAAGAAGCTCTCCTCCAGGAGAAAAACTCGTTGGTATGAAGATGTCGAAAATACCAACGAAGATCTCGCCCCATTTGATGCCAAAGTCGCATCGGGTGAGATCCCTCCAATTCCCAACCAGGTCGGATCTGCTCTGGCCAACCCTGCCGCCGCAGAGGGCATGGTGACTCTCTCGAAGAGAGCCCGCCAAAGGCGACGTCAACGCCTTGCGAAACAATTCGCAAAGGCTATGGAGTCAGTTGACGGGATCCGCTACAACGCGGATCCGAAGAACAAGAGAGGCAAACAGCCTCAACAACCGATGAGTGGCAGCTCCTCCAAGCCGCCAATCAACGAATGGATCCGCGTTAAATGGAACCGTTCGACATTAGAAGAGCGCATTCGCAAGCGCCGCGCGATGTCAGCGCAAGCACGGGCTCAAGTCCAAGAAGCCCGTAGGAAGCTGCAGAAGGAAGTGGCAAGCAAGCCGCCACCAACCCGCAAAGTCTGGAGGCTGAAATCCGAAATGGCGATTCAGGCCAAAGAGCAACCTTTGCAACCTTCGAAGCAGATTCAACCTCCGGCGAACCAAACGAAGTCGCCGACAATTCCCATGGCTACTTCGGGAGGTCACGCAAAATTATCCCGGAGAAAGAAGTCAGTTTTGGAGCGCCTCGGCCCACTTCCTGATGGACGATGCAAAGCTTCAGTTCAGGAACGTTTGGGTCCAATGAAGGAGTCCCGAGTGATTCAACATGCTGGGGGTCGCCGCAACTCTCAGAATGATAAAGAAATCATGGCACCCAGGCGCACCACTTTGCGTATCGAAGTTCGGGAGCCCGTTGAGAATTCACGCCCACAAAGGCGCGTTTCAAGGCGCATGACTCTCGAAAGCCCAAAGAAGGCAATTCGCCCTCAGAAGGAAATGTTGTTGTCCGATGACGATGACGTTATACCTGGGAAATCGTGCCAACACACGATAGGTTGCTCTGACTTTCAAACGGACGAGCTGTACTATCGTGCTGGGGGTACGAATAAAACCAGAAAAAGGAGTCTTCGAAAAACAGAAACTCAATGCCCCTGTTCTAAACTCATTCGGGCAGTATTGTCTGAATGCAGATGCAACAATACAGTCCCTGAAAGAGTTTCGGTTTTCAAAAGGCTCGGTACCGAAACGCCAAAACCAAGGCCTAGGCGTTTCCGACGAAGAAGAGCGGTGGTTGAAAACAGAGAATTCCCGAGGGTCACCGCTAATATGACCAGCAAAGGGACATCGGCACGGGATGATCTCGAGTCGATTCTGAAAGCATCCCGGCGTCTAACACGTCTGCAGTCTGGAGCCATCGCACGAGGAACTTATGGTAGGGTTCGGACAAGACTACCTTCAGAAGGTGAAGAGTCGGATACCTGCTCTGCGGTTGCATCGGATAATACAGTGTCCAGTGAGGGAGAACCCCGTGAGTCGCTGATGATAAGCGCAGAACAAGTGGCCAAGATGCTCGAAGAAGCCATGGCTAAACAGCAAGAGAGCTTCAGGCTTGAAATGCAGATGGCCATGCAGACTATGAGAGAGATGCATGAGCAACAAATCCAGGCATTGAGGAACCAACAAGGCGAACCAAGTCGTCATAACCAGAACAATCTGGAAGATGAGGACACAGGTGCAAATGAAACTCGTGACGCCAATAACCCTCTCGTCAATGCAGGGGGTGGTAACGAGGATGCCAACGAAGATACAAGTGAAAACTTGAAGATCAAAAACCTCGAGAGCAAAATCAATACGTTGATTTTCGCTCAAGAGGTGAAGAAGATGGGCATTCCTTGTCCATACCCAAGAGAGTGGGAATCAATCCCCTATCCGGCGAAGTTTAGTTTAATCAACTTCACGCCGTTCGATGGGAAGGGTTCCCCCACTCAGCATTTGATTTACTTCAAATCGCACCTGGGTGTTATCTCCGGCAATGAGCCTCTGATGGTGCGGTCATTCGTTGGCACTCTTCGCGGAGCCGCCTTCGATTGGTATCGCCGCCTCAAGCCAGGAAGCGTGAATAGCTGGGACGACATGGAGACAAAATTCCTCGCTAACTTCTTCGACGACGACACCGAGATATCCATCGGAACGTTGCTCGACGAGAAACAAAAGGACGGGGAACCGGTCAAAACCTTCGTCAAGAGGTTCCGGAACAAAGCGTTGAATTGCCGGGACCCGATCACCGAGGAGTTCATTCTCCAGACTTGCCACAACAACCTCGCATTGGACGTGTTGGAAGCAATGGGGACAGCACCGTCCAATACTTGGAAAGACTTGAAGGTCCGAGGGGAACAAGCCGAACGCTTCCTCCGAAGGAAGAAGGCCGAGAGGAGTCAATCGACAACAAATCCTCCGAACTCGAACTTCGCCTCCCGTGGTAAGGGCAAGACACCCGTAACGACTGTTGATGCTAATCAAACATCGCAACAGCAGTCCCGGAGGCAGCAAAAGACTTCGGATCAGAGGCCTCAAAAAGAGTACTCCTTCAAGGACGAAGATGTCCGAGCCATCTTCAAATCCCTCCTTGACAATAACAAGATCAAGCTCCCACCGATCACGAATCAGGAGGAAGCTGACGATATTGCGGATCCGAAGTACTGCGCATACCACAGGAGGATCCTTCAACCAACCAAGGCGTGCTTTACACTCAAGAATAGCATCCAAACCTTGGTTGAAGCCGGTGTCATAACGCTAGAGTGAGCCAGTTGAAAACGGCACAACTCCGACCGGTATAAGAGTATAAACTGCTTCCTAACACTCCAATAAGTATATGAGTATAAACTGCTTCTCAATCCTCCGACCGGTATAAGAGGTTAAACTGCTCCCTGATACTCCAATAGGTGTATGAGTCTAAACTATTTCCTTTCTTCCACGGAAGTTCCTGGAGAGTGCCACGTGTGGTATTCTTAAGGATAACCCGAGCGTACAGCTGATACAATGATACACCCAGTTTTGCAAAGAAAGCGGGGGGTGGATAATTCATGTAACGGGAAGTTCCCGGAAGAATGTTAAATGTAATATTCCTAGGGATAACCCGATCATGATGAATAAAGTGATAAACACTAAACTCCTAATTTCCGAACACTCTTTTGCTGAGATGAAATCCGATCACTTTATTGGATCAATTTTTCCTCACAAAACTCTCATTGGTGTTTAACGACTCATAGTCTCCCACCACAGAATCTCCCACCGATCAGACTAATTGACGGTGGGACCACCAAAATTCTTTCCTGTTTAATCCATTCAAACTTCCGCTATGTTCGTGCACTCAACACTTTCATTTGTTAGAGTCCGGATATAATTGACGAATTGTCAAAGCTTTTTTTTTTGTTGTTAAGTCTTTACCACTTAACATCAGGAACCCCCTTTGAGTGATTTGTACGAATCAACATTCTTACAGTGATTTGTACTCTCACTCTCACTTTTTACTTGGTCAAACCTTCCTACAGTTAGGGCCAAAACCAAAATCCCCTCTCGATTCCTTCAATGAACGAGAGGCCCACGAATCGAGCGATCAAACCTTCTTACAGTTAGGATCGTTTTGAACCCCCCACTTGGTCAAACCTTCCTACAGTTAGGACCACAACCAAAATCCACTCTCGATTCCTCCAATGAACGAGAGGTCCACTTTCAAATCGAGTGATCAAACCTTCCTACAGTTAGGGTCATCTCAAGCTCCCGTTTGGTCAAACCTTCCTACAGTTAGGACCAAAACCACAATTCATTCTCGATAAACGAGAAATTCATCTTTAGTTCGGTAATCAAACCTTCCGACAGTTAGGGTTATCCGAGTCTTTTCGATTCTCGGAGTGGAGATCCCACTCTTAGTTTCACCTTTTCGGATTCTGGGGGTGGAGATCTCACCTCGAGTCTCCTCTCCAATTTGGAATAGAATATAAAATTCTTCCTTCCTTGTATTCGGGTTCGCCTTCACCCTAAAAGAAGACCGGGAAATAGAATATAAAACTCTTCCTTTCCCACACCAACCTTTTCCAAGAGTTTATCAATCTTGGATTCATCCTAGGAAGTTTATCCCGAATCCTAAGCAGGGATAAGTCTGCGCCTAACACGCGCTGCCGGTTTAGTCTTTCTCTGCAGAAAAAGACACCAGAGTTCGATTCTGGGGTATTTTATCCTAAAACCTAAGTAAGGATAAGTCTGCGCTTAACACGCGCTGCCGGTTAGTTCTTAACCGTTAAAAAGAACACCCGTCCACATATTCAACATTGTGGCAGATCGTTATTAATAACGCCGAAATCCATTCCTTACACGTATGGGGAATTTCATCCTGAATCCTAAGAAAGGGTATGTCGACGCCTAACACGCGTCGCCGGTTTAGTCTTTCTCCACAGAAAAAGACACCAGAGTTCGATTCTGGGGTATTTTATCCTGAAGCCTAAGAAGGGATAAGTCAGCGTCTAATACACGTTGCTGGGTATCCTATTCCCATAACAATGGCAAAGTCTACGTATTCAAAGTCGTAGCACAAAGTCTAAGGGAGTTCATTCCTTTAGCGCAACGTCACATGCGGAACGGATTTAAATAATTCGCATGCTAGCCCGACTCAAACGGTAGTCGGTAAAGGCTAATCAAATCCGTTGAGGGCTGAGGGTTAGCCAAAAATCCTAAAGTCAACACCTAACACGCGTCGCCGGGTAACCTATTCCCGTAACAAATGGTAAAGTCTATGTATTCAACATCATAGCACAAAGTCTAAGGGAGTTCATTCCTTTAGCACAACGTCACATGCGGAACGGACTAAAATAATCCGCATGTAAGCCCGATTCAAACGGTAATCGGTAAGAGCACATCAAATCCGTTAAAGGCTGAGGATTTGCTAAAAATCCTAAGTCAACGTCTCATACACGTTGCTGTTTAGTCTTTTCACAGGAGAAAGACAAAGTCTACGTATTCAATATCGTAGCACTAAAAGGGTTAACTCTTTTAGCTTAACGTTACATGCGGAACGGATTTAGACAATCCGCATGCTAGCCCGACTCAAACGGTAGTCGGTAAAGGCTCATCAAATCCGTTGATGGCTGAGAATTTGTCAAAAATTCTATGAATACGAGTCATTGACACATCAATTCTATAGATTGGTCTCGTGACTCAAGTATTTGCCACGCTCCAATACCTTAAGAGCTTAAACTGTGTATACTCCAGAAGACGTACGAGTATAAACTGTGTCAGACGTCGAATAATACGTCGCAATGAAGCCTGGACGCCGGACAACGCGTCGCAATGGAGCTCAAACGCCGGACAACACCGTCAATCGATGATCAGTTCTATGTTGAAGCAACCAACTCGAGCTAAAAAGTCAAGAAATCAAGAATCGACTTCAAGTTCAAAATTTCGACAACGGTCAGATAATAAATGCAGCACCGGAATCCTTACAGACGTTCGACAAAGCACCGAATAGCCTGAAGGAATTGAAGGAATCCAGAACATAAGTCATTCCAAAGTCCCGTTACACCGACTAAAGGTTGGGACAATCACATCCAAAGTATTCCAGACTCTTCTATAAAAGAACAAGATTGAAATACTTTGGAGGGGGTATCTGTAGGCATATAAAATTGCCTATAGGTCCCTTCGCACAGCTCGACACGAGGAATCGACAAATCAACGAACCATCGAGTGACGAGACGACGAGGTCAACAAATTGCACGCGATCAACAGAATGCATTCGCGTGCGGAATCAATCCAACGGTTCGGGGAGTCAATGAGTCGTCCAACCAAGAACGGACTCGGATGAATCGCGATCGAATCAAGATCAGCTTTGGACTCGAACTCAGAAGTGGATTTACTGCCAAATCAGGAATCAAGTCAACAAATCGATTCTAGACCAAGTCAACCACAAACCCGAATCACGGACAAAGCAACAATCGAACGACGGAACCCAAAACACCCGGGGGGACTCGGCCGAAACCGAGCCACCCCAAGGTGGCTCGGTGGCCGAGCCACCCCAGGGTGGCTCGGCCAAAGCCGAGCCACCTTGAGGTGGCCGGCCACCCTTGGCCCGGGGCACAGTTTCGTTTGCCTATAAATAGGCTAGGGCGTTGTTCATTTGGGAGGGTTGGATTTTGGAGGCGAAGCCCTGCAGAACTGAAGACTCGGATCTTAAAAAAGATTCAATCTTTGGGGACTCGAAGACTTGCTCACCCGGATCTGGTGCTCGGCGATCGTCAATGCCAAATAAGGCAGGAGTTCGAGAGGACCGGATCTCAGATCTACGTCGTTATACTCCGGATCAAAGCTTGGTCTTTGATCCTGAGATTTGAGCGATTGTTGCCTTAGTGAAACAATCCCTCCGGCTATTATTTCCTTGGTGAAATAATACCCGTTATACTACGTAGATCCGACCGGATCTAGATCTCGCGGTGGTCCACGGATAAACCTCGGCGTAGGCAAACAACCCACGCAAGCGAGCGACCGTAAAATAGGAGCTCGCGATTTGTTCGACAAACAAGGAAACAAATTTGTAATTTTCATTTTTTTTATTTGATTTTCGTTGTAACCGGATCTTATAAAAAGACCGAATCTTTGTAATCGATAAACTGTTACAAGAGTGTACAATGGAATCAATGATGAAAGCTACAATTTTTCCCGCGAACAAGATGCGGATACATCTTATAATTTATTGTTAGGACGACCTTGGATTCAAGCGAATCGCATTGTCCAGTCTACTCTTCATCAGGTCATGAAATATGTTGACAAGGATGGAGAAGTTAGAACCCTAATCGCTGAGAAACAACCTTTCAGAGGGATGGAGAATTTTCACACCAATTCAGTCTTCTACTTGGATTCTTAAGAGCCAAAAGAATTAAACGAGGTAGCCGAAAGTGCCAACGAAGCTGACATCGAGCCCGATCCTGAGGAAGATTGTCCTTGGGAATTGAATTTTGATGTAATGGGTCAGAATGAGAACAATAACAATGTATCGAGTGAGGGTGAGTGGTACATTAATGAATATTTTAATTTGACGTACTTGTCTGATGTGTCCTCTGAATATGAACAAATTAAGACTGATACAGATGTAGGTACTGATTCATAGCGCACATTGTATGCCAAGGCATCACTCACTTTGCCACTCAAATCATCCTTCGCCACATTCGAAGAGGTAGAGGATGTACAGAAGGCTTTCTTCATGGTCCCGTCCAATAGGAAAGGGCAAAAGTCGATCTACTTCGGTAAGGTCAAACCTGAATTACTCAAGCAAGAGAGTTCAGAGAAAGACCATGGAGTTTCTCAATTCCATTATCATGAACCTAACTCTATCAAATTGATGAGGAGAATGGGTTACGACTTTAATAAACAAGAAGGTTTAAACTTCGGGAAAGGAAGACGAGCACCAATTTGGCTTTCTACTCCAAAAGGAAAACCTCCTGACTATTATCAGAAGACCAAAAGACAGTTAGGTTATATCTCGACCCCTTCTCTTTCAAAAGATGAAGCCCGTGATTGTCTATGCCAAGACCATTCATCCGGAACATCATTATGGGAATCCAATGTGAGTGTCGGAGTAATATTTAAAAGCATGACTGTGAACATGGTTTCAGCTAGTTATCCGGTCGAAGATGCAGGGGATGACCAAGATTTGATTGAATCAACCAACGATCCTTGGATCAAACATCTTAATATCTGGTAGGATATGCGCTTCTAACAATGCGAGCCGCCCACCAAAGATCAGGTGATCCAGATCAACATGGGGGATGAATCCGATCCTAAGCCAATCTTTATAAGTAATAGCTTATTACCATCTGAGAAAGAAGACCTTATGTCTCTTATCCAAGAATATATAGATGCCTTTGCTTGGAACTATGAAGACATGCCTGGCCTTCATCCAAAAATAGCCATGCACCGCCTCAACATTGCTCCGGATGTGAAACCCGTTAAACAACAATAACGTTGGTTTTGTCCTGAGATCATGAAAGGAATTGAGTCAGAAGTCAAGAAGCTTATCGACTCAGGCTTTGTCAGAGAGGAACAACACCCTGATTTGGTGGCCAACATTGTTCCAGTGCCTAAGAAAAATGAAAATGTCCGGATATGCATCGACTTTTGCGACCTCAATGCAGCATGCCCAAAAGACGAGTTTTCACTCCCCATTACAGATATCATGATCGATAACACTTATGGGTATTAGAGGATGTCTTTCATGGATGGGTTCTCAGGGTATATCAGATCGAAATGTACCCTGAAGACGAGAAGCATACTGCTTTTAGAACACCGCTAGGGGTGTGTTGCTACACGGTGATGCCCTTCGGACTAATAAAAGCTTAGGTAACCTATCAGCGTGCGATGAACATGATCTTTCACGAGCATCTGCATAAGAAGATTGAATGCTACGTTGATGATATAGCAGTGAAAAGGTAATGCAAGGGTGATCATCTTACAGATTTGAAGATAATGTTCAACATTATGTGAGCACATCAGCCGAAGATGAACCCAACCTAATCTTTCATGGGGGTATGAAGTGGAAAATTCATGGGATTTATAGTTACATCCAAGGGAATTTCCCTCAACCTAAAAAAGTTTGTGCCATCCAATACATGCCGCCTCCGAGGAATCTTAAAGAACTTAGAGGCTTGCAAGGCAGATTGGCTTATATTCGGAGATTCATATCTAATCTTTCGAGATGCTGCCAACCTTTCTCTAAGCTCATGAAGAAATGAGTCTTCTTCATTTGGGATGAAGACTGTCAAAAGGAGTTTGAGGAGATCAAAAGATACCTCATTCAACTACCCGTCCTTGTGGCCCCGATATCAGGAAAACCATACTTGCTATACGTAAGGGCCATGAATCATTCTCTTGGAGCCTTACTAGCCTAGAACAATGATCAAGGATAGGAGTAGGTAATCTACTACCTAAGTAGAACCATGATGGGAGCCAAACACCGGTACAATCTGGTAGAAAAATAATGTCATACCTTCGTGTTTGCCATTCAGATGATGCGACACTACTTAGTGGGACAAACAATTCATGTTATCTCTAAGGTAAATCATTTAAGAGTGCTCATGACGAAGCCGTCTTCTCTGAATTGTTGTCTAGCAAAGTGGGCGATCCTCCTATCGCAATATAACATACAATTTATGCCCCAGAAGGCTGTTAAAGGCTAAGCTTTGTTAGATTTCCTAGTTGATCATCCGATATCTGGATCATCTAAGCTGTATGAAGATTTGCCTGACGAAGTTGCCGAAGCTTGTGTAGTCCAAGAAGTTATATAGGTGTGGAAGCTATTCTTTGATGATGCGTCCAGAGCAAACCCTAATGGAGGAATCACTGCCATGGTAGGGGTGGTACTTGTCTCCCCAAATGGTCATGTGATCCCAAGAGTGTTCTCCTTGATCAAGCTATGAACCAACAACATAGCAGAGTATAACGCTTTGCTATTGGGGATGCAGCTTGCCGAAGAGCTCAATATTTGACATCTCGAGGCTTACGGTGATTCTCAACTCATTGTAAATCAAGTCCGAGGAGAATATGAAGTGCACAATGAAGACTTGGTCCCATACCACTTCGCACTGTTAGAATTAGCCTAAAAGTTTGAAGGCTTCTTCATTGGATATATTCCGAAGTCCAGAACGCATATGTGGATGTTTTAGCCTCATTGGCAACATCATTGGCATTACCACCTAATGATGAAACGACTATATTCGTTATGGGGCATGATTTATATCACCCCAAACTTCCCACAAAAGAACGCTCAGACGAGACAACCGCAGAGGATGTCTGTGCAACCTTAATTGAGCTTGAACCCAGAGATTAGCAATTCTCGTATATTAACTATGTCTTGTACGGGATACTACCCAATGATTTTAAGCAAGTGGCCACCATAAAATTGAAGGCCCTTTGATTCTATTATGATGCAATTTCTCAAATCTTGTACCAAAAATCACATGATGGAGTCTTGCTTAGTTTCCAATCCAGAAAAGAAGCATGGGAGGCTCTCAGGGAAGCTCATGATGGGATGTGTGGATCTTATCAATCCGGAGTTAAGTTAGGAGACCGTCTCTGATGAATTGGCTATATGTCGTTGACTACGCTAAATATTATCACGCATGCCAAATCCATGGTGACTTCAGTCATCAAGCACCAAGGAACCTACATCCGACATCTATGTCTTGCCCATTCGAGATGTGGAGAATGGACATCAGCGGACCAATCTCTCCTCTGACTTCCAAAGGACATCGGTTCATCTTGGTGGTAGCTGATTACTTCTCCAAATGGGCAAAAGCAACCCCTTTGAAAGAAGTTAAGGCTTCAAACGTGATTAAATTTATCAAACATCAAGTCATATACCGTTTTGACGTACTATGGAGAATAGTCCACAACAATAGAACTCAGTTCGTCGGTTACGGTTTTTAGAGATTCTGCGATAAGTTCAGAATCCAGAGTATCGCATCAACGATATATTATCCGCCAGCCAATGGCCTCACGAAAGCTTTCAACAAGACCATTGTGAAGCTTCTCAAGAAGTTTGTTTCTAAGAGCCGACGCGATTGGGATGAAAATCTTGGCAAATGTTTGTAGGCATACCGCACAACGATAAGGACCCCTACAAAAGCCAACCTATTCTCTTTGGTATATGGCTGCGAAGCCGTATTACCATTAGAAATCCAGATCCCATCTCTAATAGTCATCCTTGAGATCAGGATGACGGATGAAGAACAACATCAATTGCGCCTTCAAGAACTTGAAGTATTGGACAACAAGCGACTTCAAGCTCAACAACAGATCGAGTTGTATCAAGCTCGAATCTCCAAAGCCTACAATAAGAAAGTCAAAGAAAGGATTTTTAAGAAAGGTGACTTGGTCTTAGCAGTCAGATGACCCATGGTGATGACGCACAAGACCAAGGGGAAATTCAATCCTAAGTGGGAAGGACCCTTCGTAATAGAATCAGTCTATTCGAATGGAGCATACCGTCTCATCAACCAAAAAAGCGACGGGCTCATGATGCCGATCAACGGGAAATTTCTTAAGAAATACAACCCGTAGGTCATGAAGCCCCCTTTTCCTAATACCCAACCAAGTCTAGGACAAGCAAACAACTTCACTTGGACTGGGGGTTGATTACTCGGAATTCATTTGAATGGAGAGTAATAAACTATTTTAAACCTTCCCTAGCTTGTATATCATCAAGTTAACATTATATATCTGATGATTAAAATTTTCTAGAATTATTTCTAAGTAATAATAAAGAAAATTTCTGATTTATGCTAAGTTAACATCACACCTATGGCATTTTTTTTAATATTTACGTTGTCTTGAGTTGAAACACAAGGAAAAGGCAATGGAAAGCAAAGCAATATTATTTTCATTCAATATTGTTAAATCATTACAAAATGACAAATACTTGTCATGAATACTTGTCATGAAAATGATACAAAAATTACCCCTAGGGGTGATACACAAATTTAAGTCCTAGGGCTCATCAACCTGATAAACATAAGCCTAGACTTAAATTCCGACAGCTTCTTTTCATGAGTTTCCCGTACTCGTTCGACAATCTCTCTCCTGAGTTCCTCTTCCGTAGGACCAGTGGTAGAAGTGGTCAATTCAGATTGGATCTGGTTGCGTTGCTCCTGTAAGATTGCAATTTGTGCATCTTTCTCAGACAAACTTCTGCGAAGGGCCCCCTGGTGATGCGTGCTCGAGATTTGAGCAAGGGAAAGAGCTTGCTCCACTTCAAACCCCAAGTCGGCACACTGCAAATCTTTAAAATCCCTCAGATCTACCTTCAAACGAGCAACGCTTTCTCTACAATGCTCAATCCATTTAACGTTACCTAGGTTCTCGATTTAGTCTAGACAACTAGTCAGGAGAGGCACATAATGCTTGAAAGTAACTCATCCGAGGTTGACGGCATCGATGGTTAGTTTCATCGAACTTTCTAACTGTTCGATGTGTTTCTTTAAGATTCCTGAAGGGGTGATAAGAGATGCCAAGCCGGCAGAGCTAGTAGGACCAGATTTGAGAGCAATATTAGAAGTAACTTTCTCTCGTGAAGCTTGTCCAGAAAAGGGTTTTGTCACAGGGACTGATTCTAAATCCCCGACGCTCAATTTCCCTTCAACTTCCACCTCTTCAGGAACAAGAGGACTTGATTGGAGCCCTTCATCCTCTCTATCATCCGAGAACACAACAGGATCAGATACGATGGGTCCAGACTTCATCGCGTCCTGCATCAACTTTTTCTTCTTGGGAGACTTCGAATCAATTGGTCTCCTCTTGCGGACCCTCTTCTCATATTGTCCCTCCTCTTCCACAGTGAGGCCCCGCTTCCCTTTTGTCCTCCTCGTGTGAGATTCAAAGACTGGTGCCTCTTCTTGAGTTTCCTTTGAGTGCCTTTTCTTCATAAGGCTCGGCAGATGGTGGCTCTTCTTGGACTTCTCCAACTCCGGCTACTTCTTGTTCGCAGGATAAGTATTCTCCCATCCCTAGCAGACGAGTCCTTGTAGAACCTTTTCTAAACTTATAAAGCTCTCGGATTTCATTAATACATGAAGTGTACATGTTATACTCCAGAATCTTGGAGCTGTTGATTCCTTGTCGTAAAGGAGTCGTTCTCTGCACTTGCTTTGAAGGCATCTTGGTTGAAAAGATTTGCCACGCAGGACCTGTATGAGGATGAGTCTTGAAGAGAAACTGTCTATGGTACAAGCTACTCATAAGAAGAAGCTCTCAAATGTCACGTCACGGCTTACGTTCATTCATCTGATGGGCCCGCAAACATTCATAGGATTTTTGACAAACCCTCAGCCATCAACGGATTTGATAAGCCTTTACCGACTACCGTTTGAGTCGGGCTAGCATGTGAATTATTTGAATCCGTTTCACATGTAACGTTGTGCTAAGAGAATGAACCCTCTTAGACTTGATGCTATGATTTTGAATACATAAACTTTGTCATTTTCACGGGAAAAGACTAACCAACAACACGTGTTAGGCGTAGGCTTATCTCTTATTAGGGATCGAGATAAAGTCCCCCATGTGTGTAAGGCATGGATTTTTGGTGCTACGATGCTTGAATACGTAGACTTTGTCGCTGTTTCTTCCTGTGTTACTTGAAACACCGAAAGAAAGTTGGAAGAGCCAGAGGTGTAGTATTAACTTGGCATGAATTTTTACTTAGAGTGAAATTCAGAAACTTTCTTTATTATCACTGGGATAATTCTAGAAAATCTTTAATCCGTTGGGGATTTTGTAATGAAAACTTGCTATCCTTATTGAAAAGGGATTAACAAGTTCATTTGGGGGTTTGACTGTTAGAGGTGTGATGTTAACCTAACAGTATTTTTTGGATCTATCGCTCTATTTAAGAGAGTCGATAAGTTGATTTGGTCGTCAGAGGTGTGATGTTAACTTGACGAGAATTTGTTGCGATCGGAGCAACTTTGTGGTTTTATCATCCTATTAAAGAGGATTGATAAGTGGATTTTTTCAGAGGTGTGATATTAACTTGACAGGAATTTGTGGACCTATCGCTCTATTGAAGAGAGTCGATAAGTTGATTTGGTCGTCAGAAGTGTGATGTTAACTTGACAAGGATTTGTTGTGATCATGGCAACTTTGTGGATTTATCATCCTATTGAAGAGAATTGATAAGTGGATTTTGTCATAGGTGTGATATTAACTTGACAGGAATTTGTGGACCTATCGCTCTATTTAAGAGAGTCGATAAGTTGATTTGGTCGTCAGATGTGTGATGTTAACTTGATGGGAATTTGTGTACTTGTGACTTGCACAAGATTTTAGGAATTAGCGTCTCGCTGGGGAGAATTACTAAGTGAGTAATTTTGAGGACCTATCATCCCATTAACAAGGATTGATAAGTTGATTGTCAGAGGTGTATTGTTAACGTGACAAATTGGGAGTGACGCAAGCTGCATTCATACTCTGTGGGGGTGATGATCGTCAGAAGTGTAATGTTAACTCGACGATATGAAAGTTTTTGTTACTCTTAATATAATAGATTCCAAGTAACCAACCCCCAGTCTTGATTGAGACTTAACGGGGGGAAAAGAGGTAGACAAGGCACATTGCCTAGTGGGGCACTATCCATGAAGTCGGAATAGAGGTACATCACTTGGTAGGCTATTATCTGATGAGTTTGACTATCAAAGGTAACTGTTAACATGATACTTGTTGGACCCTCCAACCTATTGAAAAAGATTGGTAAGGTGATGGACTATCAGAGGTAATTGTTAACGTGATAGTTTTGTGGACCTGCCATCCTATTGAAGAGGATTAGCAAGTTGATGGACTATCATAACGCGATAGTTTTGGTAGACCTACCATCTTACTTGAAGAGGATTGGTGGGAGAATTTGGAGAAAATAAACTATCAGAGGTGATCATTAACGTGATAGTTTTGTCGGATTTTGTGGTTGACAGAGGTATTTCATTAAACGTGACAACTCAGAGATTTATTATTCATAATCCAATGAACTACAAATAAACCAACCCCCAGACTTCAACAAGTGCAGAGGGGAAAAGGAGTAGACATGGCACATCACCTAGTAGGCCACTATCTAACGAGTTAGACTATCAGAGGTAACTGTTAACGTGATAGTTGTTGGACCTAACATCCTACTGAAGAGGATTGGCTTCAGTGGCCGTAGTATCTTCCTCTTCTGACTGAGAAGATTGGGCTTGGTCCGATTGCTCAGGTTGATCCTGCTTACTTTGTTCTTCGGCTTTGATCCTGGTAATAATCTTTTGAGCCTGTTCACCTTGAGAAATTAGTTGTCTCCAGGAACGGCATTCTGCAACTCCTATTCGGGCTAGGAGGTCGGTTTGCAAGTTGTGTCGACAGGTCTCCACTAAGGTAGACTGTGTCATACCTGTCGGACATCGCAGAGCCATGTTTCGAAACCTTTTGATGAAGGCTTTGACGGACTCCCTCTTCTTCTGCTTAGTAGCGAGAAGGGTATGGATGGAGACTTCTGTATCCTCTTCAAAGAATCTTGACAGGAAGAGTCTCTCTAGATCCGCCCACTTTTGGATACATCCGGCAGGCAGTTTCCTGAACCATTCAAAGGTAACTCCCTTGAGGATGCCAATGAACAATCGAGCCAGTATGGCATCGTTTGATATCACATTCCCAGTCTGTGACTTGAAATAATAGATATGTTGATTTGGTGATCCCGTGCCGTCAAAAGTTTGTAGCGTCGGGACCTCAAATTTTGGAGGATAAGGTGCTGCATCCCATTCGACAGGATAGGGCCTAACAACTCCCTCATCTTGGAGCTCGCTTCTGTTAGCAATGGCATTGAGGCGGGTTTCTAATTCTTCCATTTTAGCCGATTGAGGATTCTGCTCATTCTCAGCTTCTCTTCCTTCATCAGAGGAAGATTCCGGGTTATGGGCTTCTTGGTCAGAAGCAGCATTATCAACCACTTTTCCCTCCCTTTCGCTTGTGTGAAGTCAGGATGAAGACGCTTTTCCTTTCCGGGAAGATTTTTGCTTAGGTGGCGAATCTGTCTCCTGAGATTTGGCCTTGTCTGCGACGATTTGAGTCAACAGGGCCATGAGTTCATTGATCGCCTCCTGTTGAGATTTGAGCATGGCCTCCTGCTCATCAAGTCTCTTCGTGAGACCTTCATGATTTCCCGTCATATAAGCGGAGCTCTTATGTCTAACAAAAGAGCTTGATGATTGGGACTCTGCAATGGCTGAGTGTTCATCATCGGAATTGGTTCCTTTGGCTAACCTCCGATAGTTGATAGGGGGAATGGCTCCTGTTCGAGTCCTAGTATGTTGATAAACTCCATCGGACCTATTCAGGAAGTCTCTCAAGCCAGAAGACTGATCGTTCTCTGACTCATCGGAACTAGGAATTGATGATCTCCCTCTACCGATCATGTTGGAAGTAACTTCAAGGTATTCATCCTTTGAAGTTTTCTTCTTGTGTGAACGTCGTCGTTGGTTGGGCGAAGCAACGTTCGTTAATTGGTCGAACACCAATAGTTTGGCCGCATATGAACAGCATTGACATCCCGAGAAGACCGTAGGAATCAGTCGTTCACATTGGAATGAATGAATGACTTGTCGCATTGGTCTTTCTCTCGATATGAACTCTCTCAAGTCTGTTGTAAAGACTCGGGAATTACTCACTGATCGTGAGGTTTGAATTGGAACCCCCGGTCTATGATTGGATAGGACTGGCTCCTGGTGAACATGGATCTTGAATCCACATTGATCTTTTTAAACACGACGAATCGCATCGTGTTCTGAAGAAGGAACACGAGGGTCTTGTTCTGTTTTACTAACGCTAGACCGAAGTCTGCGTTTTGTTGATGAAACGCACCTTTGCCGGTTGCGTTTTTGTTGGTTAACGCAATTCATAAGTCTGCGTTTTGGATCTTGAACGCACTCCTGAGAGTTGCGTTTTGGTTCTGAAATGCACTCCTGAGAGTTGCGTTCAGTTTGTGGAATGCGGTCCTGAAGGCTACGTTTTGATTCTGAAACGCACTCCTGAGAGTTACGTTTTGGTTCTGAAATGCACTCCTGAGAGTTGCGTTCAGTTTGTGGAACGCGGCCCTGAAGGCTGCGTTTTGATTCTAGGACGCACTCTTAAGAGTTGCGTTCTGCCAGATCAATGCAGTTTTGAGGTCTGCGTTTTGATGTTGAAATGCACCTCTGAAGGCTGCATTTTGATTGCACAACGCGCCACTGAGGGGTGCGTTTGGCATAAACTGAGCCCACTCCTTCGAAGGAGGGGCTGCTCGAGCAATCTCGGCTAAAGGAGAGGGCCTCCTTTGGCATAGGAGCAACAATTGGTGCTTTAGTCTCCTTGGAGACTTTGTGGACCTTGCGCATAGCTTTGGGGCTAAGGGATCCGGAGGAGATGGACTCCTCAAACTTGGCTTGATCAAACTCTACCACGAGAGTTTTGATGGTTGTTCCAGTAAGATGAACATCGGATTGCGCCATCACTTCTTCGTCAGAGAAACTCGTCCCCAGCAGAGTCGCCATCTTTTGTTTGTTGAAAAATTTGTAATAAGAAAAATAATAAAAAAATCGTATTTAATTTATTCTCTCTAACTGCTTAGAAAAAGAATGATTACAACTCTCTCGATCTCTATTACAATTGGATTTCCTGATTATAAAAGAGAGGAGAATGATCTGGATTCTCCCCTTTGTTTAAGTCTGGGTTCTTCACGGTGGCGATGGAGTACCTCCTTCGAATGCTCGCGTCGAGTTTGCTCTCCGTTGACGATCCGAATGTCTTGATTCACTGGAACGTGGTCTTCTCCTCACGATTTGATGTTGTGGAGAACTTGCGTGGCAAGTTGGAAACTCTGACCGAGTTTAGAAGAACTGGCAGAGCAAGTTTGAAACTCTGGACGAGTTGATAACTCATATCCAGTTTAACTCTGAACGAGTTTGAACTCTTGAAAAAGAGTTGATTTGAACCGAAAGTTCGATTAATAAGCCAAAGGAATGCTTCAAGGACTTTGTTTCTGCAGAAAACTCCAAGATGCCCGATCAAGGATCCCCAAAAAGTCAGCCAAAAAGAGGATCTGAACACAGTTAAGTTTCCCACTATTTATAGGGGATTTAGGGGTGTAACCGCCCCCTTAAATCTCTCCTTAATGAGGGTTTAATGGGGTGTAACTGCCCCCCCCCATAAATCTCTCCATGATAGGGTAGTGATCCCCTCAAATCGTGGGGAGAAAACGGTTCTAGAACCATTCAAATCGTGCTTGAATGAGTCAAACACTGAAAACAGCGTTCTGGGCCCGAACTCTGCGTTTTTAGACTAAAAACACAGAGTTGGGCCTATTTTGATGGCTGAACGCACAGGTCGCGCTGCGTTGTAAATCTGAAACGCAGAGTTGGGACGCAGAGATGAACTCTGCGTTTTGGACCTGAGACGCAGAGTTGGGACGCAGAGATGAATTCTGCGTTTTGGACCTGGGACGTAGAGTTGGGCTCTGCATGAACTGTGCGTCTTGGACCTGGGATGCAGAGTTGGGCTCCGCATGAACTGTGCGTTTTTGTAGTTGGATGCAGAGTTCAACTCTGTGTTTCAAGTCCACGAAATCTGCGTTTCGAGTTTGGAACGCAGCTACGACCTCTGCGTTTTGAGGTTATAACGCTGATTCGACCCGTGCGTTTTGATGTTGCAACGCAGGTCCGACCTGTACGTTTTGATGTTGTAACGCAGGTCCGACCCGTGCGTTTTGATGTTGTAACGCAGGTCCGACCCGTGCGTTTTGACTTTGAACGCTATGGATGAACCCTGCATTTTGATTCTGTAATGCAGAGGCGAGCCTTAGGCAGGCTTGGCGAACTTCAGGCTAAGTCCAATGTTCAGACGAAGTCCAGTCTTGCAGACGGACTTCAGAACATGACTTGCTGCGAAGACTAGGTCATAACTTTTAAACCGTAAGTCAGAGCTGGATGAATTATATATGAAAATCGGCTATCTCGACGAGATGGAGCCGACCAAACCAACCCCAGAGGGTTTGGTTTGCTCCGTCAGTTTTGCCAAATTCCTTACGGTTTGAGAGATATCTGTGTTTTGATTTGAAGAGACCGTCGATTTGTAGTCTCTTTTGCTAGAGCGTTGCAAAGATCGTTATCTTGTAATCTTTGTCTTAGCTCCTTAAAAATGTGAGAGCCGTCAGATTGTAACTCCCAATGTTGATTGTGAAGGCTATTGATTAGAGCTTTCATCAGTTGTTGGGAAGGTCGTCAGATTGTAACCTTCCTCGATCTATGTGAAAGTCTTCAAATTGTAACCTTCTAGAAGTCGTCAGATTGTAGCTTCCATCATCGGTATTTGATGAGGATAAGCTATCTGTAGTGATTTTTAGATAGCGTACACCCCCATGTACAAATTTCTGATTTGAGCCAACTCCGGATTTGGGTTATCTAACGTAAAGTTGGTCATACCCAAACTGCCTAGCGAACCAAGAGGGTGTGTAAGGCTCGATGATGCACTTCTCCCCCAGGCGAAAGACCAAATAACCCAATCTAATAATGAGGATCCATCTAAAGAGGCCCCCCTCCAAGGATGAGAAACCCTCAAAAACCACATCTGTAAAACTGGTGCCCTCCTTCTCAGCCCCATCAAACTCTAGGCGGCAACATAACACTTCATATTTGCCCTCTTGGGACAAGAGCAATCTGGCCCAGACTATGTAAACATTAGTCCATGTGGATGACTTAAGCAACTGTACAAACGGGACTGAAGTCTCGCTATCTTCAGTAATCCTCATCATCAACGAGGGGCAATGCATCATGAATCAAGCCACCAAATAGGTGTATGGAACCGGTACGTGAGGCTGGGTAGTTTTCCAAGCTTTCCTCCCCGAGACATTTATTTCTTGGACGTCGACAAATTCTAAAGTCAACGTCAGTAGGCCACTCTGTATACATCCTACCATTGCAAAAAGGAGACTCATTGGTCTCCCGTGGGCCAGAAGAATAGATGGGTATACTACCTAAGACAAGATGGACTCAACTGGCTTTGATGACACTACACATCATTTCAGTCATATCATTAAGAAGCCAGCAAGGAGAGCAGTGTCAGAGATGGGAGTCGCAGCCTGATAGTGAAAGCTCTTGAATTTAGTACCAGCTTTAAATCCATCCTCTGGATACTTATTCTTATAGCTAGCATTAGAAGCCTAAATACGGGCTTTGATGCTCTTGAAAGAGAGTACAGTAAGCCGAGTCACATACGCATCCTTCTGACTAAGATTCTCAAAGAGGTAGTTCACCCAGGAAGTGTGCATAATTCCTCCTCCGCGTAAACCCATCACTTGAGCACAGATCTAAAAATTGCACACCAACTCCCAGAAAGTTGCGTAAACTTCGGGATGTGTCTTCCTCAAGATAGAGAGATCTTTAGTAGTGGGGATGAACACCTCGTAGGACATCTTTCCAAATGGCAGCTCTGACACCGCATGCATCTCATGGAGAGTGAAGTCTAGCTCCCCGATAGGCATGAAGAAGGTATAGCTATCTAGACTGTACTGCTCTAGCATAGTAAAGAAAATAGGATAGCTCTGAATGATCCCACATCGGGTGGCCAACACCAGAATTATGAGGCCAGACTAAGCAAGTGACTCCTTGAGTTTTTCAAGAACGAAGTCTACTATTTAGGTCTATCAACCCCCTTCTCCTGAATATACCTATCCTGGGGACCTGAAAACATCCGTAGGGAATTCACCCCGGGCAGTAATGAATTGGCGGATGAAAATGTTGGCTGGAAGGGGCATCTCTTGAGCGAGATCTTTTTTCTCAAATCTACCAGGTCTCAAACTCTTGATTTGTCCATCAATCTGTATATGAGCTCGTCGACTAGATCCAACCAATACGTTCTCCTTCTCCTTGACAAGGTCAAAAGCCAAACTCCTACGGTAGCTGACACTCAGAAAATAGGAGAGCGGATACATTCTCTTCATTCTCAGGAGAAAGAAGAAATGGTCGTTGATTCTTCCCAGCAGCCTAGAGTCTTCCACATGTATAAGTTTGTCATCTGCCGCTATGTGATCTCCAAACAAAAACACTGGTTTTATGAATTGGCCATGGCCTGTCGGCGTCTCCATGTCAAGGTTGGTGATTAAAATTCTAAGGATGGAACATCTGGTTTCCATGATCTGGTGCGTCTGCTCTAAATCAGGGAAATTGCATAGCGGAATTCTTTCACGGAAACCAAAAGCTTCGCCATCATCTAGACCGCCAGTGTACCCAAAATGATGATCATGAGAGAGCGGCACATTGGGGAAAAGCATTGCAAAACAAAAAGCAGGAGTTAGTAGCTGAAGCAAGTTATTGATATAAGTCCAAAAGACTAATTTCAAACGCAGAGGTCAAAACACTCGCGTTTTCGATCTCAAACGCAAAGGTCAAAATACCCGTGTTTTCGATCTCAAACACAAAAGTCAATACCAGCGTTTTCAATCTCAAATGCAGGGGATCAAGACCCGTGTTGTCAACCTTAAACGCAAATGCCAAAATTTGTATTCCAATCTTAAAATGCAGAGATCAACCTCGTGTTTCACAATTAACACAAAGGCTTACCTTCGCGTTTCAATCAGAAGAAGAGGAATCATCTTCCTCATTGTCATCGATTCAGAACCCATCTAGGGTTAAAAGAAACTTGTCGAAACAAGTTATGGTGTTTGTGCTTACCATCGCAAGCAGATGCACATGGCGACAGTGACGGTGGTGTGGCCGTGGAAGCAGGAACACCGCCGGCATCCCTAACCGGCGGCGTTTCCAAAGTCGTTCCCATGACTTTCTTTGAACTGGAACTCATCCTTCTTGGTGCCATTATTGTCGGTGGTCGGGGATGGGTGATATTCGTCAGAAATCTCGAAGGAAACAAGAACTCTCGTTCAGGAGTTAAGACGAAGCTGAAGAGTTAAGTCACTCTTAATTCAAACCCAAAAGAGGTTTATTTATAAACAACACCCAAGCTGTTAATTCGGCGCGGGACTCTAGAATAGAATCCCAAACACCCAAAATGAAATCTCAGCGTTACGTGATAAGGCGGTTAGCCTTCTTAAACGTAAGGCCCATGGCTGCATTCCAATATCTCAAACGTCAGGCCCAACCGTGCATTTTCTAACTTTGAACATAGAGTTAGACCTACGTTTCAAGCCTCGAACGCGTGTGTCAACTCTACGTTTTAAGTAATCAAATGCAAAACACACTTTTGCATTTCAGACCTCAAACGATGGGTTTAGCCCGCATTTTCAACATGACAATTACTCTCATGAAAGTCATGTATCATAAACTCTTTTGACAGAGTGTTGTCAAAACTTCTGTGCATCTTCAATAGTGTTAAGCTATATCAGCTGACAAAATTCCCTAATGACATCAAGTTAACATTACACTTATGATGACCATCATCCCTAAAAAGTTTGGATTCAGCTTGCATTACCCCCGATGTGCCAACAATTTCTCTATCAAAATCAACTTATCGACTCTTACCAACGGAGTGATAAGTCCCTAAAATGGCTCAAAATACATCAATTTACCAACTCTCCTCGACAAAGTAGTAAATAACCAATTTATCAACTCCCTTCAACAGAGTGATAAGTTTCCCAAATTTTATTCAAATCACAAGTATCAAAATTCATCTCCTCTGATGATAAACTCATTTAGCAATTCTCCCTAGCAAGACTCTAAGTCTTCAAAATCTTTGTTCAAATCACAAGTACAAATTCCTGTCACGTTAACGTTACACCTCTGACAATCAACTTATCAATCATCTTTAATAGGATGATAAGTCCATAAAGTTGCTCTGATTATAACAAATTCTATCACATTAATATCATACCTCTGACAGCCAATCTTTTCATCACGTTAATATTACGCCTCTGATGATGTCATGTTAACATTACACCTCTAACAATTAACTAATCAACTCTCTCCAATAGAGCAATAGGTCCTCAAAGTTGCTCTGATCGCAATAAGTTCCTATCACGTTAACATCACACCTCTTACAATCATTCATGTCACGTTCATATCACACCTTTGACAATTATTCATGTCATGTTAATATCACACATCTGACAATCAACTTATCGACTCTCTCCAATAGTGTGATAGGTCCTCAAAGTTGCTCCGATTGCAACCAGTTCCTGTCATGTTAATATTATACCTGTGACAATCACTTATCAATCCTCTTTAATAGGATGATAAGTCCATAAATCGCTATTACGTTAACTCTATACCTCTAACAGTTAAACCCCCCTTCAAACTGGTTATTCTTTTGCATAAGAGTAACAAGTATTCATAAAATCCTGAGCAGATTAAACTTTTCTAGAATTACCCCGAGTGGTAATAAAGAAAAGAAAATTTTGAATTTCACTCTAAGTGAAAATTCACGCCACGTTAATATTACACCTCTGGCGCTTATAAGTTTCTTTCAGTGTTTCAAGCGAAAACACAACACAGGAAGAAACAAACTTGTTAATTTTTTCATGAGAATGTCAATTGTTCAATACAACTCTAAGGGTTTGATGATTCTTAAACAAAATATCGAGTCCAGGAGCTAATAAACATCCCTAGCAGATTGAAATTTTCTAGAATTATCTTAAATGATAATAAGGAAAAAAGTTAAATCTTGCTTTATGCAGGAAGTTATGCTAAGTTAAGATCACACCTCTAGCATTTTTAAATATTTTTCATTATTTCAAGTCAGAATATAACACACAAAAGAAACAGTGGAAAGAAAAAATGGTATCACTTTTTTTTATTCAAAATCAAAAGGAGGTGATACAAGATAATATTGTTCTTGTTAAAAGAGCAATACAAAGTGCAGTTCAGGGGTCTATCAAACTAAAAGATGCGAGCTAAGATTTGATATCAGAGAGATTTTCCTCGTGAGCAACCCACATCGTTACCTCAGCCCTTCTCTAGAGCTCGTCTTTATCCGGCAGTGCAGTGGCAACTTCTTTCTTAGCCTCCTCAAGAAGTTAAACCTCTTTGTGGTAAGTTACAAGAGCTTCTGCATTCCTAAGGTTGAGCCTGGTCATGACGGCTTCCTCTCGAGTGAATTGAGCCTTTTGTCGAGCCAATTCCGCCTGCAATTGAGCGATAGTCTTTTCAGTTTGAATAATTGTCGCTCGAACAGCCTCCAAAGCTGTCAATGAGATGTTCAGCTCATCTTACTGTTAAGTACACTGCTTTTGCAAATGTATGACCTAGAGCTCTCTCTCAGCTAAGCCCTGCTGAATCGCCTCATGCCAATTTGTCTCTTCAGTGTGGATATCAGCAAAAGTTGATGCAATCTGAGCTTGAATATCCACACATCCCAGTTCTTCCAAGGCCTTTAGCTTTGTTTCTAAGTGGGAGATGGCCTCTGAGCAATGTTTAACACAGCCAGCATCACCCACACATTTGATACTGTTCAAGCTACCTGTTAAGAGAGGCTTGAAAGTTTCAAATGTATCCCGACCAGCAATAACAACCTCGATCACCTTCTTCGCAAGACTCTCTAAGTAACCAAGAGAGATCTTGAGGAAATCAAGAGCATCTACTAGGCTTGAGACAATAATGGGAGATCATTCTAAGGCCCCTAAAGTTGCTGAGCTAAGCAGAAAGCCGACATGTGATTTTGGTGTAGCGGCCGGAGACTGGATACTGATGTCCAATTACGAAGGACTCGATGTATAAGCCATAAGTTTTGCTGCTTGAGCTGAACTTAGGACACTTACAGTCTCATCAGGGTGAGAGAAATTATCAGCAATGTCGTCAATGGAGGAGTCATCTTCAATAGCTCTAACGATGGTTGTTCTGGCAAAGGAGTTGTTGCTTGCACAAGTTGCTACTCTAGAGAAGGAGTAACAACTGTGGTCCCAAGAGTTGGTGAACCTACAAAAACGGTCAGAACGCAAAAGGAAAATGCATGGGAATTCAAAATAAAACATGCTTACCAGTTGGAGAGATAGAAACATAAGTTGATGCTTTATCAGAAGTAGCCCTTGGTGTATCATCTAAGTTAGTGCATTAATCTTAAGAGACTTCTTCACTGACATCATCTTCGACGTCATCGCCAATGTTGTCACCTTCGACATCATCATCAACTTCAATGCCACCACCTCTCGGAGAATTCTCATAATCCACCTTCTCCTCATCACCTACTGCTGAATGTTCAGGTGAACCCACTGTGGCGCCCCTGGGTTCACACAAGGCTGCAGTCCAAGGTGAAACCAAGAATGTCAAACCTGTCATGCACCACACCATGCAACAACATGTTTCACCATCACAATTAATATCTATCTAGTAGAGTCAATAACATGTGTAGGTACAAAAGCAAGTAAAAGATAATACACGAAGGGCTGATGAAATGATAAAAATCAAATAACTATCTCATCATCCAACAAATGGAAATACATAGTCAAAGTCTGAATAAATAAACTGGAGTAGTCAATAAGTCTCAAGTACAAATATCTAACAAGAAGAAAATGAGGCACACCGCCTTTACAACTTCTAGAACAACACTCTCAACTGTCTACATAATCTATAGTGGAGCTCCAACATAAGTATACTAAACAGCTGACACTAAGGTGTGTCGCCATCAACCTGCGACTCTCCGGGCTCCTGACTCATTACCTAAAATGGGGAGGGACAACGAGCGTCAAAGCGCTATCGAGTAACATCACAACCAACCCCAAGGGAATAGGGCTTGTTGTATATGAAAATACAGTCAATACATAAAAAGTCTCAAAACATAAGTCTTAAACAAAAAGGGATTTTAGTATTTAGAAATTTACAACACGAGCATAGGTACGTCGAGCGAAATAATCCAAACAAGGAAACCCTCATGTATATATCTTATATCTCAAATTGTAAATCCCTAAATACCAAACTCAAAGTTTAATACAGAAACAATAATAAAGAGAAAAGCAATCCGTCTCAGAACATAAACTACTATGTCCTGTCATAACCAAATAAGTGCCAAGGGTCCGATATTTCATAAGTGTCATGTCCTGTCACAGATAAGTGTCATGCTCATAGCTTAATAACTGGTCAACACATGATCAAGCGGGTAAGTGTCCAATGCGAGGGCTAAAATGGATTATAGTCCAACACGAGGACTAAAATGGATTATAGTCCAACACGAGGACTGAAACAATGTAGTTTTGTCTGATACTTTGACCAAATAGCAAATTATCGAGGAGTTATGTGAAAAGATATACTTATACAAGTTTCACACTCCTCTCGACATATGATTCTAACTTTTGTACTCTCAAGTCATCTATCATGCACAGATATATGGCAAAAACCAAAACTAGTGTTAGATAATCGAGGCAATACCCCCCGAACACATAAAACATACAGCAAAACAAATAGTGCATGAAACTGGGCGGCGGTCGACCGACCCGGTCGACCGCATACGGACACAAGCCTCACTGTTCAGCAGAGATATTCTCGGTCGACCGGTGCGGTCGACCGCAAAGATGTCGTGGTCGACCGCTCCGGTCGACCGCGCAGAGAGCAGGTGGGCTCTGCCCTTGCTGCGCGCCCAGCGGTCGACCGATGCGGTCGACCGCGAGACTGACAGAACCCCAGATTCTGGGTTTTCTTGTCAGCTGAAACCTGAAACAAAATTTTTAAACAAAAACCCAACTTATGGAAATGTCATGAAGCAGTAAATCGTGAATTTAAACCTTTAAAACTTTGTCACCAAGATCCCATATATATATAAACATGATCTATCCATCGTTAACAATAAAAACAAGGTTTTACTCCTTTTTAGATATTTTCAGATCTAGATCTTTTAACAGAAATCATTGGTGAGTTTTAAAAATAAATATTACTCTAATTTCATACTTTATGCCATAATGATCTATTAGCTATTCAAAAATATGAATTTGGCTCAATAAAACCCAATAAAACTCAAGTCTTGACATAAAAACAAAAGGGGTGGGGGTTGGGCGAGAAGTTACTCGCTTCAGGTGTTGACAAAAGCCCTAGATCTGCAGGAGGTTGATCCCCTTCGCTGAAATCCTAAAATCCCGCTGAAAATCCTTTGCAACTCCTCCAAAATCACCAAAAACGAAAATCTAGGGTTTTAGGGAGAAGAAGGGGCTAGGGTTACTGATATCAGATCCAAAAAGGGCTCTCTCGGGTACATAAGCATATATACCAACCCACAAACCCGACCCGAAACCCGCTTGAACCCGAACCTGGGAAAACACTCTGACCGCTGTATGGTCGACCGACTCGGTCGACCGCCGCGGTCAACCGCTACGGTCGACCGCACAGCAGAAAAATACCTGCTGCTGCTAGGCATTTACAAAGCTAGATATTCACTCGATTTCTCTCACATAGAAATATTTAATGGGTTCTCAAGCACAGATAATCACTTTCACCTGATATGTATATATGTATATATATACTATTCATCATGAGAGAATTATTTATTATTAATAATTCACATATACTCATTATAGAAATTTCGGGGTTTTACATTCTTCCCCCCTTAAAAGAATTTCGTCCTCGAAATTCGAAAACTATACGAATCTAGAAATATGAATTGCTAGATAACATATAGAGATATTTACACTTAACGATCTAAAATGATAATATTCTCGCTCAAATCCTAATCTAGTGCAACTAGTACATCGGGCAAAAAATCCAAACAAGGAACCCCCCATACATATACCATGTGTTCCCAAAAGATTAAAAATTAAGCGAAAGTATCCTCATTCTAGCGTTAAATGCAAACATAACCAAAGATACACATATAAGTTAAGATATATAATCATAATAAGAATTTATTTACCTGCTCAACCAAATGTGGGTAGTCACGACGTATGTCCTCTTCGCACTCCCAAGAAATCTCCTCAATGCCTCCTCGGTTCCACTGAACTTTCACCAAGGGAATTACCTTGTTTCTAAGCCTCTTGTCCTCTCTGGCAAGAATATAAACCGGAATCTCAATAGTAGTCAAATCTTCCTGAAGTTCAATCTCTGGTGCATCCAATACTCGCTGCTGCTCCTCATCATGTAAGTGTTTCTTGAGCATAGAAACATGAAATACATTGTGTATACTAGACATCAATGCTGGAAGATCTAGTCTGTATGACACAGCTCCAATGTGCTCTAGAATCTGAAAAGGCCCAATATATCTCGGTGCAAGCTTTCCCCGCCTCCCGAATCGCTGCACGTCTTTCATAGGCGATACCTTAAGCATAACCAAATCTCCAATCTGAAACTCTAGGGGTCTCCGCCTCTTATCTGCATAGCTCTTCTGCCGACTCTGAGCGGCTAGGATCCGCTCCCTGATCAAAGCTACCTTCTCAGTAGTCTACCTCACTAGCTTTGGCCCAAGCATCAAGCTGTCCTCCGGCTCGGCCCAACATATCGGTGACCTACAATGTCTCCCGTACAATGCTTCATACGGGGCCATACCGATCGTCGCTTGATAACTATTGTTATAAGCGAACTCTACTAGTGGAATATGGTCCTCCTAACTGCCTTGGAAGTCAATGGCACATGCCCGCAACATGTCCTCCAATACCTGATTCACCCTCTCCGTCTGGCCATCCGTCTGGGGGTGGAATACACTACTATAGGATAGCGTGCTGCCAAATGAGTCCTGGAAACTCCTCCAAAAATGTGAAGTGAAAACCGACCCCCGGTCTGACACGATCGTGTCCGGTACTCCGTGAAGCCGAACTATCTCCCGAATGAAGATCCTCGCATAAGTCTCAACTGTATAAGTGGTCCTCACCGGAATGAAATGTGCTGACTTCGTCAATCGGTCCACTATCACCCAAACAGAATTATTACCCTTCTTCGACTTCGGCAACCCCACAATAAAATCCATAGAAATGTCTGCCCACTTCCACTCTAGAATGGGTAAAGGCTGAAGTGTCCCTACCGGTCTCTGATACTCTGCCTTCACCTGTTGACAGGTAAAATATCTAGCCACATAGTCTGCAATCTCTCTCCGCATACCACTCCACCAGAAGCGCCTCTTCAGGTCTTTGTACATCTTGGTAGTCCCTGGATGTACTGTGAACCGAGTACGGTGCGCCTCATCAAATAACTCCCTCTTCAACTCTGCACTGGCTGGCATAACCAATCTACCCTTCATCCGTAGACCTCCATCTGCTCCAATGGTCCAATCAACCTTAGGCTCCTTGGAAATCTCCTCCTTTCGGATTTGAATCTAAGAATCCCCCAACTGAGCCCTGACAACTCTGTCACTCCAAGCTGGCTGCACTGATACAGTTCCCAAGAATGCACTGGTTCCTCCAATCTCGGGTCTAAAATCAAACTGGCTAAGAGTGATAAGATCTCTGTATAATGAACACCTTAAAGCCACAACCCAATGTCAGCGCTTCCTGCTTAAAGCATCTGCCACGACGTTCGCCTTCCCCGGATGATATTGGATCGCGAACTCATAGTCCTTGATAAACTCAATCCACCTCCTCTGCCTCTGATTGAGTTCCTTCTGAGAAAAGAGATACTTCAGACTCTGATGGTCTGTGAATAGCTCAAACTGCATTCCATACAAGTAGTGCCTCCATGACTTCAGTGCAAACACCACTGCTGCTAACTCCAAGTCATGAGTGGGATAGTTCTGCTCATGCACCCTCAACTGCTATGAGATATAGGCTACTACCCTCTGAGTCTGCATCAATACGTCCCCTAAGCCTACCAACGATGCATCTGTGTACACAACGAATGTCCTATCACTGCTCGGAATAGTCAGAACTGGCGCTGAAGTCAATTTAGCCTTCAAAATATCAAAGGCCTTCTGGCACTCCATGCTCCATATGAACTGTACACCCTTCTTCGTAAGGCGTGTAATCGGCGTCGCAATCTTCGAAAAGTCCTGAATGAACTTCCTGTAATATCCAGCTAAACCCAAAAAGCTGCGAATCTCTGACACCGTCTTCGGTGGCTCCCAATCAAGAACTGCCGTGACCTTAACCGGGTCCACTGCTATGCCCTCTCTACTGATGACGTGGCCAAGAAATCTGACTTCTGAAAGCCAAAATTCACACTTGCTAAACTTAGCATACAACTGGTGCTCCTGAAGAGTCCTCAACGCTATCCGTAGATGCTCCTCGTGATCTGCCTCCGATCTCGAGTAAATGAGAATATCGTTGATGAAGACGATCACAAACTGATCTAAGAAGGGACGAAAAACCCGGTTCATCAAATCCATGAATACCACAGGTGCATTGGTCAACCCAAATGGCATGACCAAGAACTCGAATGACCCATATCGAGTAAGAAATGCGGTCTTGGGAATATCCATCTCCTGAACCTGCAGCTGATGATAGCTAGAATGAAGATCAATCTTCGAGAAATACTACGTTCCCTGCAATTAGTCAAACAAGTCATCAATCCTAGGTAGTGGGTACCTATTCCGGATAGTGACCTTGTTCAACTCTCTATAATCTATGTATAGCCTCATACTACCATCCTTCTTCTTCACGAAGAGGATCGGTGCGTCCCACGGAGAATGACTCCGGCGAAAAAAACCCTGAGCTAGCAACTCGTCCAACTGGGTCTGAAGCTCCCTCATCTCAGCTGGTGCCATGCGATAGGGTGCACGGGATATCGGGGCCGTGCCTGGCTGCAACTCAATACAGAACTCGACCTCTCTCACCGGAGGTAACCCAGGTATGTCCCGAAAGACATCCTGATAATCCGAGACAACTCTAGTCTCTAATAACTCAGCACCCTGATCCCGTCGCATCACCTCCTCGATGTATGCCAGAAATGACTCCGCAAACCGGTTACCCTGAGAGGTAGCTACAATCATCTCGGACCTATCGGACGCTCACAACTTGACTGTCTTCGCAAAGCAGTCAATACTAATATGATAGGAAGACAACCAATCCATACCAAGGATAACATCGAACTCGGACGTATGCAACACTATCAAATCCACTATGAACTCCGACTCGTCTAGACTGACGGTACACCTCCTACAAACGCTCTCCAGAAGCGATACCTCACCTAAAGGGGTGGAAACAGATAAAGGGGTGTCTAGAGGCTGAGCTACGAGCTGGAGTCTAGTCATAAATGCATGTGAGATGAAGGATGCGAAGCTCCCGAATTGAAAAGAATACGGGCGGGAAGAGAGTTCACAAAGAACGTACCCTCCACTACGGCTCCGCTAGCTCCGTGATCACGGGGAACTACTGTATATACTCTGCCCGTGGCTGAAGACTGCTCTGCTGATGGTGGTGGAGAATATGGGATAATCTGCCCCTGAGGAACATCCTGAACCGCCCGAATCTGTCCCTCAGTCCTCTGAGCTGCTGGCGGTGCCTCAAGCCTGTTCTGCTAGCCCTGACCTCTGCCCTGCTGGCGCTGCTGCTGGTTCGAACCCTTGCCCTGCTGGGCTCCTGCTGGTGCACTACAGCACTCCGATGCCTTATGCCCGACCTTGTGACAGTTAAAACAAGACCCCTGGAACTTGCGCTACTGATGAGCCCTCTGATCCTGCTGGGGTCCCTTCTTATAAGAGCCCTGATGCTGTTGCTGGTGTCCAGAAAAAGATCTCTTGTTCTTGCTCTTCTCCCCACTCTGTCCTATCTTGGCCTTCCCCTCCTTATCCTTCTGGAACATAGCAGTCTCAATCTCCTGAGAAGTGGCAGCCTCAGCTACCTCCCTAACTGAATAAAACCTCCTCGAGACTAGGTATCGGCAGAGATTAGGACGAAGCCCTACCAAGAACATCTGAGCCTGACGCTCTCCTGTCTGCCACATACCTGTGAAATGTACCAACTCCATGAATCTGCTCTTAAAATCTGCAACTGTCATGTCCCACTGAGTCAACCGGGACAACTCAAGCTCCTTCCTCGTCCGTGCTGTAGAAGAAATGTACTGCCCATCGAAGAAGTATATGAAGTCCTCCCATGTGAGGGTTAGCCTCTGCTCTGGAGCAAACTGGAGTCGGTACCACCTCCCGGCATCTCCCTTCAGGCTGTAGGATGCCAGTCTCTACTTCTGAACTGAATCTACACCGAGTATATCGAGGATATTGCTCACATCCTCCTTCCACTTATGAGCTGCAAGAGGGTCTGGTGACCCCTGAAACTCTGGTGCCCTCATCTTCTGGTACCTCTCCACCATACGGAGCTAAGCCTCCTGCTCTGTGGCTCTATCTGGGACTGCTAGAGGGATGGCTGTAGGCGTGACCTCTGGGGGTCTCTCTCTGACAGGAACGGCAGGTATCCCCTGCTGCTGAGCTACCGATGGTGGTGGTGGTGGTGTCGGTGGTGCTATATGAGTCGTCACCAACTCCTCAATGGCTGTCATCCGAGCAATAAGAGGGGCCATAAGGTCCACCACATACTGAGGAGCCTGCTGCGGCTCGGGTGGAGCCTGCTGAGGCTCGGACTGAGCTGGCTGCTGCTCTGATGGAGTCTGCTGTGAATCTGCCTGGCTAGCTCTTCTGGTACGAGGTCTACCACATCCTGCCATCTCTCTCCCTGATGGTAAGAAAAATAAAGATTCGTGAGTCAAAATAGACCTTTATAAATAGCGTATCACAATACAATTTTCACGACATATAATATTTGCACAATTACTTTAAGCTTATTCAAAAATAGTTGTCATAAAAAAATTTCTCAAATTTTTGAGATATACGCATATATCGTCCTCACTCATACTAGGAAATCCTTGCGGACTCTATACATGAATCCTAAGAAACTCTATCCTAGCTCCATGACTCGACACAGGATGATCCTAAGGATACTGGAACTAGAGATCTGATACCAACTGTGGCGCCCCTGGGTTCACACAAGGCTGTAGTCCAAGGTAAAACCAAGAATGTCAAACCTGCCATGCACCACACCGTGCAACAACATGTTTCACCATCACAATTAATATCTATCTAGTAGAGTCAATAACAGGTGTAGGTACAAAAGCAAGTAAAAGATAATACACGAAGGGCTGATGAAATGATAAAAATCAAATAACTATCTCATCATCCAACAAATAAAAATACATAGTCAAAGTCTGAATAAATAAACTAGAGTAGTCAACAAGTCTCAAGTACAAATATCTGACAAGAAGAAAATGAGGCACACCACCTTTACAACTTCTAGAACAACACTCTCAACTGTCTACATAATCTATAGTGGAGCTCCAACATAAGTATAACCAAACAGCTGACACTAAGGTGTGTCGCCATCAACCTACGACTCTCCGGGCTCCTGACTCGTTACCTGAAATAGGGAGGGACAACGAGCGTCAAAGCGCTAGCGAGTAACATCACAACCAACCCCAAGGGAACAGGGCTCATTGTATATGAAAATACAGTCAATACATAAAAAGTCTCAAAACATAAGTCTTAAACAAAAAGGGATTTTAGTATTTAGAAATTTACAACACGAGCATAGGTACGTCGAGCGAAATAATCCAAACAAGGAAACCCTCATGTATATATTTTATATCTCAAATTGTAAATCCCTAAATACCAAACCCAAAGTTTAATACAGAAACAATAATAAAGAGAAAAGCAATCCGTCTCAGAACATAAACTACTGTGTCCTGTCATAACCAAATAAGTGCCAAGGGTCCGATATTTCATAAGTGTCATGTTCTGTCACAGATAAGTGTCATGCTCATAGCTTAATAACTGGTCAACACATGATCAAGAGGGTAAGTGTCCAATGCGAGGGCTAAAATGGATTATAGTCCAACACGAGGACTGAAATGGATTATAGTCCAACACGAGGACTTTAAGGGATTATAGTCCAACACGAGGACTGAAACAATGTAGTTTTGCCCGATACTTTGACCAAATAGCAAATTATCGAGGAGTTATGTGAAAAGATATACTTATACAAGTTTCACACTCCTCTTGACATATGATTCTAACTTTTGTACTCTCAAGTCATCTATCATGCACAGATATATGGCAAAAACCAAAACTAGTGTTAGATAATCGAGGCAATACCCCCGAACACATAAAACATACAGCAAAACAAATAGTGCATGAAACTGGGCGGCGGTCAACTAACCCGGTCGACCACATACGGACACAAGCCTCACTGTTCAGCAGAGATATTCTCGGTCGACCGGTGCGGTTGACCGCAAAGATGTCGCGGTCGACCGCTCCGGTCGACCGCGCAGAGAGCAGGTGGGCTCTGCCCTTGCTGCGCGCCCAGCGGTCGACCGATGCGGTCGACCGCGAGACTGACAGAACCCCAGATTCTGGGTTTTCTTGTCAGCTGAAACCTGAAACAAATTTTTTAAACAAAAACCCAACTTATGGAAATGTCATGAAGCAGTAAATCGCGAATTTAAACCTTTAAAACTTTGTCACCAAGATCCCATATGTATATAAACATGATCTACCCATCGTTAACAATAAAAACAAGGTTTTTACTCCTTTTTAGATATTTTCAGATCTAGATCTTTTAACAGAAATCATTGGTGAGTTTTAAAAATAAATAATACTCCAATTTCATACTTTATGCCATAATGATCTATTAGCTATTCAAAAATACGAATTTGGCTCAATGAAACCCAATAAAACTTAAGTCTTGACATGAAAACAAAAGGGGTGGGGGTTGGGCGAGAAGTTACTCGCCTCAGGTGTTGACAAAAGCCCTAGATCTGCAGGAGGTTGATCCCCTTCGCTGAAATCCCAAAATCCCGCTGAAAATCCTTTGCAACTCCTCCAAAATCACCAAAAACAAAAATCTAGGGTTTTAGGGAGAAGAAGGGGCTAGGGTTACTGATATCAGATCCAAAAAGGGCTTTCTCGGGTACATAAGCATATATACCAACCCACAAACCCGACCCGAAACCCGCTTGAACCCGAACCTGGGAAAACACTCTGACCGCTGTGCGGTCGACCGACCCGGTCGACCGCTACGGTCGACCGCGCAGCAAAAAAATGCCTGCTGCTGCTATGCATTTACAAAGCTGGATATTCACTCGATTTCTCTCACATAGAAATATTTAATGGGTTCTCAAGCACAGATAATCACTTTCACCTGATATGTATATATGTATATATATATACTATTCATCATGAGAGAATTATTTATTATTAATATTTCACATATACTCATTATAGAAATTTCGGGGTTTTACACCCACGGTGGTAGTTGACTTGGACATGATCCCCGTGGTAGGGCTAAGTCTTGTGTCCCTCGTCACTAAAGTAGAAGGAGATTGATTCTCTCTAGTGTCTTCTTGAGCGACCCCTATAGATTTACCTACATGAGGCCTAACTTCTTCAATTAGAGCTGTGGGTTCTATTGTAGGGACAAATTCTGTATCCCCTATAAGAAATTCATCCCCACCTTCTTCTTCATCCGGTGGATGAACAGAAGAGGCGGGACCTTTTAGAGTTGGGCCAACTGAAGGAAGCCCAGATTGATGTGAGAGCTCCATAGCAGTTGACTCTTATTTTTCTTCCTCTACATGCCACGCTTTACGGGCATCTTGCATAAGTTTAGAAGTGGAAGGTTCGAGTGTTAATTTTTGGCGAACCCTCTTCTCATATTCACCCTCTTCAGTTGGATCAAGGGCTCTCTTCCCAGCAACACTCTTGCTCCGGGTTTGACCTTTGAAGGCTCCATCTCATGAGTCTCAGGTATCCTGGGTTCTTCTCCTTGAGCTCCTTCTAGTGCCTGTCTTCTTTCTTCCTCAGCAATCGCCTCCTCGTAAGATAAATACTCGCTAACCCCCCTTGTGCGAGACTTTTTAGAACTCCTTATCAAATCATACCACTTTTGAATAGCCTTCAGACAAGAAGTATTAATCTTGTACTCAGGGATTTGTGAAGCAGCTTGGTACCAAGTACAAAAGCTCAAGAAAGTATAGGCATTGGGCATTTTCTGTAGCAACTTGAACATTGCTCCTGTGCAGCCTACCACTGAGTAATACCAGGCTTTCGCCCCTTCATATACATTGCCCATAAATGCAAGATCAGGGTTGGGGTTCCCGACGTATATCTGATCGTATCCAAATTGCCGAGAAAAATGATATGGCTGGCAAGTCTTGATGAAGCACTTTTTCCCTTGTTGGAAAATAACATAGCCTGAGCGTATGTTGATAAGCCACCAGAAAGTGCCTCTGCTAAGTATGGTGAATGAATTATGCCCCGGAGTGTCCTGATGTATTTCCCTGTATGCACTACCTTCAAAATTAGGAAAGCTACAAGTAATCTCATAGGTAAAATCCCGCCTCAATATCTCTCAGAATTTCACCTGGTACCAACCAACCTATTGAGCTGTCTCCAGTCGTTGGACGAGAGGGGCTGAGGTATTACTCGATGCAAGCGTCGACATTAGGCTAGGGTAGCGTAGCACGAACCATGATACCAAGTAAATATATGGCATAGGCACTCGAGGAGTAAGAGTCTGAATAATGGTCTTCCCACCTGATTCCACTTTCTTGACCGTGATGAACTCAGAGGCTAACTCCTGAAGGCCACTCTGTAGATAGCACACTATGGCCAAAAGGAGGTTCAGAGGTTGTCTGTAAGTCAGGAGAATAGCTGGGTATAATACCTCCACTGTAATGGCATCTATAGGCCTGGTAAGCACCACACAATGTTTCAACCATAGTGTGAGGAAACTAGCAAACAGAGCCATATCGAAAATTAGGATCTCCGTCTGATAATGAAAACTTTCAAACTTAGTGTGTGCGGGAAAGGCATCTTCCTCAGCCTTATTAGTGTAGTGGGCAGTAGCATCAATGATGCGCTCAGTGATTTCTTCAAGTGTGTTGGAGTTATACGAGTCACCTCTGTATCCTTATCAAACAAGTTTTGGAAGAGGTACTCAGCCTATTGTCCCTATTTAACACCACTCCCTCGCTTACCAGTGATCTGTGCGCATATCTGGAAATGACACATTAATTTCTAGTAAGTGTCATAGATCTCTGGAGCACCATTTTTCAAAATTTCCCACTCTCTATTCCTAGGGACGAACTCTTCATAAGGTAGTTCTCCAAATGATAGTCCTAAAATCTCAAACATTTTATGGAGTGTAAAAACTAACTCCCCAACAGGAGTGAAAAAAGTGCCGGTATGAGGATTGTAGAATTCCAGCATGGAAAAAAGGCAACTATAGTTCAGAGAAATCTCGTATCGAGTAGCCAATATTGGGGTTCTTAGGTCAGAAATTCTAAAGGGCTCTTCTAATTCCTCCAGAACAAAATTCATCATCCGGGCCTACCATTCTGTCTCGTTGGAATGTACCCATGTCGGAGCCCTAAAGTCTTAGGCAGGGAATTCTCTCTTTATAGATATAAATTTTCTAACGAATGTATTCGCTAGCTTAGCAGATTCACCGACAGGATGCTCCTTCTTAACTAAACCAGGCTTCAAAGTCATAAACTGATTAAAGCCAATTGGATGAATACCACGATAGGTAATATGTCCGATAGTGACACCACCCTATTCCAGGACGAGGTCCCAATCTATGGATTACGGAACAGAAGCACACTGATAGTAATAAATTGGCCACATCCGCTCTAGGTTCAGTAGAAAAAGGAGACGATTATTGACAGTTCGCAGCCACTTATAATTGCCATCAAACATTCGCTTTGTGTCCATCTTAACAGAATTTACAAAAAGGAACATTGGTTTCTTTAAAACTTTGTGCTCTATTCTCTCAAGCTTCGCATCTGTAACCAGGAATCTGAGGGTCTCGGGGTAAGCTTGAGTGATAAGTTTTACTCGTTCCTTGTTTGTATCCTAGAATATTTGATATTCCAAGTGAAAGCTAAAGAGTGTATTTTTATCTGCACCCTCTATGTGACCAAAGTAATGATTAAAGGAAAGAGGTTCGTTGGAGTAACGCGTTGCACAAAACGAGATGAAAGTCCGTATCAAAAACGACATAAAAAGTCTAAGAAGGCTTAGTCAAAATGCAGGGAATAACCATGCATTTAACATGACAAATGCAAGGGTCAGACCCACGTTCCAAATTCAAGAACGCAGAGGCCAACCCTACGTTCCAAGTGATAAACGCAAGGGTCAAAATGCAGCGTGACAAATTCAAAATGTAGGGTCAAACCCAGCGTTTCAAATCTGGAATATAAGAATTGATGATGTGTTTCAAATCAAAAAACACAAAAGTTTTACCCCCTGCATTCCGCTGGCTAAACGTGAGTTTTCACTCTGTGTTAATGGTTCAAAACTTGTTAAAACAAGTTATTTGGGTCTCTAACTTACCACTGGTCGGAGGAGTCGACAGTGGCGCGTAGTCGCCTGAGCATCGCTGGCGACCTCAGCCGCCGACTCACCCTGAACCGCTATAGGTTTCTAAGATTTGGACGTTGTTTCCTTCTTGAGAGCCATTTCAGTATCGTCGGAGAAGATGAACAAGATTGTCGGAGGAGAATGAACGAAGATCTTCATTGGTTCACCGGAGAAGATGAACAAGATGCCTGTTGAGTTCGCTGAAGAAAACAAAAAATTCGAATGACTTTTGATATGACCTTTGGCGGTCTATTTTATAGACAGCTGGAGCTATCAAACTGGAGCGGGATTTTAGGTGAAAATCCCACCCGTTTTGAGTCGGTTAGACTGCTAAACGCAAGGTTTAATCCTACGTTTCAAGTTCCAAATGCAAGGTGTAACCCTACATTTCAGCTTCCAAATGCAATGTGTAACCCTGCATTTCATGTTTCAAACGTAAAGGACCAATGTTGTGTTTTAGCTTTAAGATGTCAGGCTTTTCCGGTTAACCCTCACGTCGAACTGCCACTACCATTAGGGTTATTGTACAGAGAATCTAGCAATGGCCATCAAGGTGACGAAAGCCGAGAAGAAACTGATTTACAACAAGAAACTATGTAGCCTCTTGGATGAGTACAAACAGATTCTGATCGCTACCGCTGATAGTGCTGAATTGAATCCCTCACGCAACTCTTCCTTTCAATAGCTTAACATTTCCACTAATATTAACAAGGATACTGTTAAAATCATTACCCTTGATAAGCTGATCAATAAAAGAGACAAAGTGAGTCCTCCGAAATGATCATTTTAGCCAAATTTAGGCTGTGCCTTGGGTGTTCATCAATACCTACAAGGATCATTTTAGCCAAATTTGGGCTGCACCTTGGGTGTTCATCAATTCCTACAAGGGTCATTTTAGCCAAATTTAGGCTGCGCCTTGGGTGTTCATCAATTCCTACAATGATCATTCTGGTCAAATTTGAGTTGCGCTTCACATATTTATCAGAGTCTACGTATTCAACATCGTAGCGGGTTGTTATTAATAACGGTAAAATCCATGCCTCATACGCATGAGGGATTTTGTCTCGATCCCTAATTAGAAACAAGCCGACGTCTAACACGCGTCGTCGATTAGGCTTTTCCCCGTGAAAATAACAAAGCTTGTGTATTCAATATCATAGCACCAAACCTAAAAGAGTTTCTTCTTTTAGCACAACGTTACATGTGGGATGGACTTAGACAATTCACATGCTAGCCCGATTTCAAACAGTAATCGGTAAAGGCACATCAAATCTGTTGATGGCTAAGGATTTGTAAAAAATCCTATTACGTTGCAGATCATCAGCATACAGATCCTGTGTAGCAAAGTTCTACAATCAGGTTCATGATACCTTCAAAACAGATATAGCGAACCATCATTCAACAACAGATCTCAAACTAATTTAGGGATCCAAAGTATTCCGAAAATTCGTTCCAGTTAATCGTGAACTTTTAAAAACTTTAGACGGTGTTCTGTAGGCTGTCTAGAAATTACTGTAGATAGCTGATCCCTATCAAATACCAATGATGGAAGTTATAATCTAACGACTTCCACATCAGCAACTCGACAATGAAGATTACAATCAAATGACTTTCACATCAACAAATGAAGGCTACAATTAGAAAATTTTCACGTAGATTAAGAAATGTTATAATTCGACGACCTTGATGACAACTGATGAAAGCTCTGATTCAACAGTCTTCATAATCAACAGCGAAAGTAACAATATGACGGCTCTCACATTTCAAGAAGCTAAAGCAAAGATTACAAAATGATGATCTTTGTAACAATCTAACAGAAGAGATTACAAGTCAACGATCTCTTCAGTTTAAGACATAGAACTCATCTCTGCATCCCAGAAATGAAATACAAGTGGCCGCATTTCAAAGTTAAAGCAACACAATCACTACGTAACCAACAACTAACGTAACTCATATTCGGTCGCAAACGCAGCTCAAATCCAACTACTAACGTAGATCAAAAATCTTCTAATGCAGCTTCTAAACGCTACTAAACACAGCTTCCAAATGCTACTAAACACAGCTTCCAAACACTGCGTTTGAACACAGGATGCACACCCAGCAATGCAGAACCGGCATTTGATTCGTTCAAACGTGATTCAAACAGTTCCAAAAATCATTTTTCACCAACGATTTGGGGAGCGGTTTAAGGGGGATGTTACACTTGAGTAATGAGGCAATTAAGCCCCTATTATGGAGCGGATTAAGGGAGAGGTTACACCCCCTTAATCCCATATAAATACTAGAAACTCAATTGAGTTCGAATCAATCTTTTGGAGATCGGCACAAGGCTTCTTGGCAGAAGAAGGATTTTGGCAATCTTCAAACCCTTGGATTTGTTCTTGGAGCTTTCATCAATCTTGGCTTACAAATCGATATTCGGTTAAATCAATCAATCAGAGTTCTCTAACTCGTTTAGAGTTTCAAACTTGCCACGCAAGTTCATGCAAGGATTTGAGTCAAGAGGCAAAGACAATGTTCCACGAGGTGAAGCGTTCGGATCGTCAATGGAAAGCAAACTTGACGCAAGCATTCGAGGGAGGCATTCCATCGACACCAAGAAGAACACAGGTTAAACAAAGGGAAGGATCTCCGTTGATCTTTCTCTCTTTTGTAAATTAGGAATCCGATACAAAAAGATTGTATTCTCTTTTTCTGAGTTGTTAGAGAGAGATTACATGAGAGAATTGTAATTCATTCTTTTTCAAGTCTGTTAAAAAGAATAATACAAATTCATTTCTCAATTTTTCTTCTTTTAATTTTCCCACTAAACAGGTGGTCATACTAAGTATTAAGAGAATTTAAAACTTTAAACAATCTATATTGTTTCCCAACAATAACCATACTCCAAATTAGCATAGGAGTGTGCACCCAAGTGGTTATCATGCTTGCATTTCTCTTAATTTATGTATCCCTTCGTAGATTTATTCTTCAAAAAAAATTATTTCAGAAAAGATGCGATGAATAAATGTATCATGTAAATAGTATAGTTTAGATAAAACTAACTTGTGCATTCTTGGTGTCCCAATATATGAGGAGGGCTGTGAAATGAACCTCCTCAACCCTATCATCGAGGTTCAAAGACCTCACCCAATCCTCTTTATCTTAGAACTCTTGTTTCAACTCATGCCTCCACTGTTTAAGCACAACTGTAACCTTAACATTAAAAACATAGTTCCAAGCTCCGTCAAAGTCCTCAAGATAGAAGCTTTCCTGTAAATTTGCATATATATTTAATTAGAATAATTAAATATCAATAATAAATGATGGACAAAAGTAATACCAAGTTACCGTAAGCTCTCTCCATATCTCGTCATAGGTCATCCATGGTAGCTCGCATAATTTAAAATAAGGATTGATGATGCTTGCTCTCCATATGAGAACCAGATATAATTATTAAATATTATCGACCAAGACCCAACAGGCAATGAATTCTTGCTCCACCAAATAATGACTCTCATGTCTCCTAGTGGTTGTTTGGACTTAGGCCTGCTCCTACCACGTTGTCCCTCTATGCGATCCGGCTTAGCACCTATAATGACAATAATATGATAATATAACACGTAATGTATAAATACGATTGGATAAAGTGGAATCATTAAACATACCATTCATGATCTCCCTATTTTTGGCTATGAGTGCAGTGCATTTTCTAGCCTTTATCATTGGTATCAATTCCTATAATTTTCTCCCCGCAAGTGGGTAGTTCTTTATTACTTAAGCTTTGGACTTAATCGAGTCTAGAGGGAAGGGTAGACTGTGAAACTCAAGTATCTTGGGATGTAACTCAGTCTGAAATGTAGAATATGAAAATGAGGATGTCCATGAGCCCTCTACACAATTAAAGAAGATAATTAATATAAAAATATAATTGATCATTATGAAATATTAACTACTTATTACATGTCCTAAGGGATGGTGCTGACGGTGCGCTAGAGGGCTAGGTGTTGAATAACCCAAGTCTACAACCAAGGAACAATATCAGCTAGATGAATAATAAATTATTAATAAAATAATGAATAGTTAATCCATGCATGAGGAGACGGTGGTAGCGATGTCTTCTCATTATGACCTATGCTTAGGGTGGTACTCTGTGATTGATCATGGGATTCACCAAAGAGTCTCACATTCCTCATCTACAAATTAAATTATCAAGAAACATAACAAAATATATATACATGCACATAAGAAATATATTTACTTGAAAATTATTTCATTAGAGGATTTTTTTAACAATAGTGTATTTTATATAGTTCATACCTATTACAATTATTTTCCACGAGATTGTCTGAGAATATTTGCTATTGTTTGCCTTTTATTTGTTTGCTCATTTGAGCCAAAGTCTCCACCTATAATAAGATTCGGAATATCGATCTAATTTTCGGGATCAATCACATCAAGCACCACATTTTGCGTGTAGGATAAGTCTTGTCAAATGACATTAGATGATCCAATTGGTTCATTGTAGTTATCTTTATTTTCCTCATTATTTTTTCATTGTTATTACGAAGAACAATGGATCTTGGCTCCTTATATAGAATGACCTGACCAATTGTTATTAGGAAGAACAACGAATCTTTCACATAGAAGCATTGATCAGCTTGTTTTGCAAAAATAAATTTCTCATCTAGATATATTTCTTTGTTGAGATTGACAAGTGTAAATTCATAATGATCCTTTTGTATTTTTGCGAGGCACCACCGAACCTTAAACATCATGTAACTATATTGTTTTTGTTTACCAAATCCGTAGGTTACCTTCATAATATTTTCTAATTGGCCATAATATATTATGTAAGCTAGAACAAACTTTTGATCTCTTGTAATTGAAAAATGTTCTTGAGCAAACTAAACCATGACCCCACTGTTCAGAGTTACTCTCTTATCATCGGTCTCTAGTGTTTGGAATTTATACCTATTGATGTGATGTTCACTATAACATCTTACTTCATAGTTGTGACACCCCCACTTTAGTCCCACATGAACTAGTATGAAGAAATATTAGTGGTTTAAATTAGAAAAAAGCCCAAGGCCCAAGAATAACTAGTGCTAGCATTTTAGCGTTAGATTTAGCCAACCTACAAGTTGCTCTTCATGGACTCACAACTTGCACGCACCAATAGGCCTATGGTCTCGGGGTGCTGCAAATGGTATCAGAGCAGTTGTCAGCTGGAACTGTGGAGCTAAGTGCTATACAGGGCTAGGCGCTACACCGTGTGGATGCGGTGGGAGCTACCTCTAGAGCCCTAGGAGCCACCTCTAGAGTCACATTACCTGGCAGTGACACTGGGATGTGACAATTGTCATGTCGTGACGACGAGGACGTCTTCTTTGTAAGGTAGGGTGATTGTGACACCTCCACTTTAGTCTCACATGTTAGGACTCATGTTTATAAGCCTACTATCTAATCTTGTTTTGATAATTTATAGCAATTCCTAATATCATGTGTCTAGTGTTCGTACTTGCCTATTAGGTATTCTAGACAAACAATATTGTTGGAGGTTGGATGGATTGCGCCTTAACGATGACATACAACGGAGGTGGGCAGATATCAAAATGAAGCCATTTACAATTTAAAGTCAAATTTAAGATCAAGCTTCATCCGCAACCAAGATCGAGCTTCAATGAGAGATCATTAGCTTGAGTATAGTGTTTTAGGTTTATACTTTGTGTGTTTAATACTCTAAGCTCAAATATTACACACACACATAGTTTTCATTTTATTTCTTTCAAGTTTAGCCACTTAAAAATATGAAACAAATGGATATAGTTATATACACACATATTTGTTTCATGTTTATATGTGCTTGAAATGATTTCATTAAAATCAAGTTTTAATAAGTTCATGTACGTGCATGTTTTTGCAAAACAGATGTGTTTTTACAAATGAGAAATGCAATTTGAGAACTTATTTTTCTAACATGTTCTATTACATGTTTATAACCATTTTCTAAAATTTTATCATTTTTGGAGTTAATTTACTATGTCAAATTAATTTTACAAAATTGAGTATTTTAACAGTTTTCAGAATCTGGATATCTATCTTAAAACAGTAATATATAACAAATGGTAATTTATATTTCATAAATTCTTTCTCTAACATATTTATCTACATATTTAAAAAGTTCTCTCAAATTTTCATAATTTGTGGAGTTGATATACTATTTTTAATTAATTTTATAAAATTAGATACGTAAAATTTTAGAATTTTCCGTGCATGTTATAAGTCGACTTATAAGTCAGTTTATGAAGTAATAAGTCGACTTATGACATGTTATGCAGTTAGATGTTTTTATCTACTGAGTCGACTTGTAATTCAAATGATTTGACTCATGTAGACATAAGTCGACTTATACATGTTATAAGTCGACTTATAATAGAGTTGTTACACAGTAACAGCTAGTTTTCAGATTTTGTATTTTTTTAATGGTTTTATGTATTTTTGTTAGTTTCTTGGGATTGTTTGTTCTACCCTATATATACCCCATTGTATTTACTATTCCTACTAACCAATAAAATAAAGTTTAATAGTGTTTAAGTTTGTTTTAAATATGTTTTACAAAAGTTTGTGTGAAGTGGTTTTTACAAGAGCAAGATGAGGTTATCAATTCGTGTTTGGGCTTCAACCTCATCTCCCTCTCTTTTTTTTTTCATTGGAGAAGTTTTCTAAACTCAATCTCTAGCTATTATATATTTGATTATCATTTCCATAAGCTAGACTTTAATTGACTTTATATTTCATTTTCACTCGTTGTTTACACACACCCACTTGAGCTTAAGTATTTTCATACATAGTATAATTGGGGTTGTGAGAGTGTAACATTGAGTGTGAGCTTAATTGAGTTCTCACCTTGTTTAGAGAATAAACATTTGCTATTGTGCTTATCGTGAGATCACTTTGTAATACACAAGTACACCAAGAGGAGTGTGTGGTGAGAGACGTGGTCGATACCAAGACACGTGGTTGATACCAAGACATGTGGCATCTGTAGTAAAGTCTAGAGAGGTTGTAAATCCGAGCACTTGAGGGAGGCGACACGTGGGAGACCAACACTTGAGATTGTAGTGTGTGATTACATTGTGTGATTGTGAGAGTTTTCGGTGAGCTAGAAAACCGAGATTGTGTGAGTTATAAATGTTTTCGATGAACGTTGAAAACTGGTTTAGATAGTGGAGATTCTCCTCGAGAGTGAGGAGCGAAGAAGTAGGTCAAGGGTGACCGAAATTCGTGATCAAATTCTATGTTTGAGTTTGCCTTGGCGTATTTATTTGTGCTCATTGTTTATTTCATTCTATATCGCCATTGTCTCATAGGTTATATCACCCTTTATTTATTTGTTATCCTTACATATATCTTATTGTATATCATACTTGCTAGGATATTGTTAATAACTTTTTGTTTTAGCATTAATATCGGATTAGATTAGCATATACCCTATTCACCCCCATTTAGGTTAATTTCATCACATAGACTAGTGTGAAGAAATATTAGTAGTTTAAATAGAAAAAAACCCAAGGCCTAAGAACAACTAGTGCTAGCATTTTAGCGGTGGATTTCGCCAACCTACGAGTTGCTCTCCGTGGACTCACAACTTGCACGCACCAATGGTCCTATGGGCCCGGGGCGTGGCAGTAGTAAAGGCGTTGTGCATGAATGATAATTTCATCTGATATTATAGTGCCATCAAGAAGTGATTTTTTAACTTAAGCCAAACAATATCAGAGAATATTTAGGATAAGTTTAACTTAACATTATAATATCAAAGTTCAAAATTGAATTATACAACACTTACATCATTTCTAAACTAATCCGTGAATTCATTCTTTTTTTTTTAATATTATGCGCTGCGTTCTTACCAGTCATTTCATTCTTAAGCTTCTCTGCATGTCGCCTATTAATATATTATACTAAGATTGTAGAGTGGTCAACTAAAACTAAATGATTAAATAGCACCCATATTACTAATTTCATTTGTTACTTTCGATAGACTTACTCTAGTAAAAATTCACGTATCCTAGACAGAATATTCTAGACGGAAATTTTTCCGTCTAGAATGTATTAAACTAGACGGAAAAGTTCCGTCTAGAATATTCCGTCTAGGAAAAAATATTCTAGACGAAAATATTTGTCTAGAATAGTATTCTAGACGAAAATTTTATTTTTAAATTTTTAAAAAAAATCCTGTTATCCTAGACAGAAATTTTCATCTAGAATACATTCTAGACGAAAATTTCCATCTAGGATACTTTCCCATTTAAAAAAAGAATTTAAACCCTCAAAACCCAGCCGCCCATCTCCCCCCAAAATTTCGCCGCCCCAATTTCCCCCCAAAATCGAAAATATCAGGAAAATCTATCAAACCCCTCCTCTCCCCAAACCCCAACCCCAACCCCAACCTCCTCCTCTTGTCCCGTTCCCTCTCCTCCCTGAGCCCGTCCCAAAACCCTAGCAGCCTTAGCGGCCCTCCTCCCTCGACCTCCGTTGGGTTCAGCACCAACCTCCTCCCTCCGACGACTAACTCTTCCTCCTCCGATCAAAGTTCAGAGGGGCTGTCTCGTAATCCCTAAACTTAAAAGGGGTTGTTTTGTAAATGTACCTAATGAAGCAACTGAGAGTATCCAAAGGAGCATCAGGAACCGTCCGATCTCGATGCTTTGATTATCTGATTCAGGTGCCAGTGTGGTTTCTGAGGCCGTGGACAATCGAAGTTGAACTGGTTTCCATTGATTTGATTTGGTGCAGGGATTGGAAAAAAAGAGAGGAGTTCCACTGGAAAAAGATGGAGGAAGAGGGGATAGGGGTGGTGATGGCGAGAGCATCGGAGCTTAAGTCCAAGTTCATCGACTGCATCATCCACCGTCGACGAAGGGGAGGACCAAATGAAGAAGAGGAAGATGATGAAGACGAAGATGAGGAGGAGGAGGAGGAGGAAGAAGAAGGGAGGCTTGTGAACATTCGAGATGCCCTAGAATCCCTCGAGCTGCAGCTCTCCTCATTGCAGGTCTCTTCTACTTCTCCCTCTTCAGTTTCGGGTATTTTGCTAATTATGGGGCCTTTAATTCCTGCTTCTTTTTGCTAATTATAGGGGTGGTGATGGATGGATGTTTGATTTTGATCGTAATTCATGTGCAGTGAAATCTTAACTAGTTCAGTTCACATGCCGGAGCCTCGAGGATTGGTTTCGCCTTCGATTTCGTCTTCGACTTCTCGATCTCGGTAAAACCTACTTGTTCATGGAGCTGATATGAATGATAATTACTTATAACTTACTTTTTCTTTTTCTTTTTTTGCATTAATTTTGGATGCTTTGTATTGAGAAGTTTTGGTAGTTTGAAAGTATTTAGGAAGGTGCATTTTGGGTTCTGTTCGACTGCAAAGAAAGAGATTGGTGGGAATGAAAATGTAGTGCAATTCGATTTAATTAACTTGCGAGGAACTTGATAAACTATGCTGATAATGACTGAGGGTCATCTCTTTGAATGATGACCATTTTCGTGCAAACCCGAATAATTGATCAGTTGTCAAGGGGCGAAAGTTACAACTTTTAAGAATGATGCATATGGTTCAGTATTTCCTCTCCCTTTTAGCATGTAATAGTCTTATTCGGAAAGTGTTTTCGTGACTGATTTTCCCAGGAACCAAGTTGGTCGTCGGAGGAGGATGGGGAGGATCTCTACAATGATTGCGGATCAGCCCGTGGGACTGGACGATTCTACTAGTAGAAAAGCACCAGATATGTTGTAAGTGATGTTTTTGCACATCATTTACTACCAATTATAATTTATGTTGTATTTCGACATATAGAAGCATAAAACATTTCCGAAGGTGTTGAGTTTGGATGTTGTTATCTTGGGTCATGACTTTGTGTGTTATTGAATTAAATGGAGCAAAGAGGAAGGTGTTGAGTTTGGATGGTTGGCATTAATTTTGATTGTGTTGAAAGTTTTGAAAGGCAGGCCGTCTATTTTTTACTTCGGTTTTATTTTGTGGTTGGTTGGTCAACAAGATTTATCATCTACCTTTGTTTTTGGACTTGTTCACATATCTTTTTGATTTTGGTTCTTCCTCGTTGGAAGGAGTCTGTGGAATTGTTTTCAAGAGTTGGCCATGACAATTGGGAACTTGAGTTCTAATTAAAAAGTTACTGTTTTTTTTTTTATCAGTTGCTTTCCTTTTTGATAATTCTAGAGTAAGAGTTCAGCCTGGGAAATGAAGGGAAAGTAACACGTCTTCTAGAATAGATTTGAAAGTTAGCTATGACATTTACAATATTTTTATTCCTAGTTAGACAATAGTGTTTATTCGTAATTGTATTTTAATTATCTACAACGTGTTTATTGCGTGCTCTCATTGAAAATGAGTAGTAGGAAATGTTTTATGTTCTTTCTTCCAATAGTTTTTTCTTCTGACCAATCTGACCAAGGTATTTTATTCGCTATCTCCTTGCTGTCAATAGGTCCTTTTGATTTCTATGGAAGTGCCAGTCTTATAGGAACTTTCTTTATTTAAATGATTATTCAAGTTTTTGGGTCAATGATTATACTGGTTTTCATGATTTCAGGCTACTCATATTAGCGTCGGGGATGATGTTTGTATGAGTTATGAGAGGAGACTCTACTTCAGTCTCCCAAGAGTGCAGCATGTTCTTCATGCCAACAGAACAAAATTGCCTTATAGGATGTCAATGTGCAGTCAGCGAGTATTCTTATTTCTTGAATTCATATGACCTTATCCATCATTTTTTATAACTATTGTGCGTAATGTTGTGCGATGGAGCATACAGAACCTCTTGTAAATAATTTATGTAAAAGTTTATAAACAATTTATGTATCTCTTTACTATTTTGGTGAATGTATTATTTGAATATAATGAGAGTTGATATTGGAATATAATTAGATTGTGTTGGATATGAATATAATTTTTTTTTGTTCAATATTGTGTTCATGCACCCAAAGCAAAAACAAAACTACTGTAGCATAGTATCCTAGACGGAAATTCCGTCTAGGATGCTAAAATTCCGTCTAGGATACCTTTTTTTTAAAAAAAAAATAAAAAAATAAAAAAAAAATCAATTTCCGTCTAGAATGAGTATTCTAGACGGAAATTTTCGTCTAGAATACTTATTCTAGACGGAATTTTTTTCTGTCTAGGATGAATTAGTCTAGACGGAAATTCCGTCTAGAATAATCCGTCTAGGATCTATTCTAGACGGTTTTAATTCCGTCTAGGATGTATTCTAGACGAAATTTCCGTCTAGAATACTACATCCTAGACGAAAACATACTAGATGCGTATTCTAGACGGAATTCCGTCTAGGATAAGCATCCTAGACGGAATTCTGGGTATCCTAGACGGAATTTTCCGTCTAGGATGCCTCATTATTTAGCAGTGTTAGAAAAAAATCAAGATTTTCCAATACACATGCATGAATCTGATCTAAGTAAGATTGTAGATATTTTTCATGCTTCTTATCCTTAGTTGGTGTCTGATGTCATGTTTTATTCTTGCACATGTAACATGATGCAAACAAAAAGCATTTGTTAGGTCACATATCATTTAGCTATCGAACCTTCTAGACAAGGTCGTTTATGAACATTCTGTTTCATGGAACTCAAATATCTTAAAAAATTGAAAATCATTAATAACTATGAATTATGTATAAGAAATGCATATATAATTAATGAAGGTGATGAAACTCCTAACCCCTCAATCGGATACATCCAATGGTAAATCACAGGACTTTCGATTCTAGCCTCTCTTGCTAGATGTTGTGTAAGATGGACCACAATTATAACAAATAAAGGAAGAAATATTACTTCCATATTGCATAGATTTACTCAGATTTTGGCTCAAAACTTTTTAAATTCATTCACAATTATAACTTTAGAACATAATTTTCTAAAGAATTTACAATACTCAATAATAATCTTCGATGCTTCTTTCTTCATATTGTCACACAATATAACCAGGAGCAATTGATGAAGAATGATGTGGTAATCATGAGTCTTTAGGCCTCTAGCAACTTTACTGATTTGAGATCCCACAAAATCTCTGCATCTACTCATTCGATGTTGTAACATGAGACAGAGGTAAATTTAATTTATTTAAGGCCACTATATTGTGCTTGCAAATCATTCTAAACATTCAATGTGGTTGAGTCTTGGCAAGCCCGTAGGCTATCCTTCGACTTGTTGGCATCTTATAGGAGGTCTGACACTATGCTATCGTAAATATTTTTCTCAATACGCATGACATCTAAGTTGTGCTTGATTTTAAGCTTTTGTTAGTAAGGTAGCTGGAAGAAGATAGTGAATTAGTCCATCCTCTAGGCAAATTTTTGTATCATTCTCAATGTGCACTCTTCGAACCGTTCTCTTACGTTTCAATGACTTTTGATTCTTTAAGTAATCTCTTACTCCTAATAGGTCGTACTTAGAATATCAGTTTTTCTAGACCTTACTTTTGGAGACACCACAACCAACTTTACAATCTCAACTTCGATCAATTGACGAGGCTTCTTTTTCATCTTTATTGTGGCATCAAACATAGTAGAAAACTTTATATATCTATGTCTCAAGGATAACCACCTTTGATTAAACCAATAATAGCTCTTTTGGCTATTTGCTAATTAAAGGGCTTCAAATTCCAGACCATATACTGGACAAGCATACTTGCCCTTCGTAGACCAACTGAATAGATTAGCATAAGCTGAAAAATCATTAATCGTCGATATTAGAATAGCATGTAATCTAAATGACTTTTTAAGATTAGCATCATATGTCAATGCACCCTCCATCCACAAATATTTTTATTTCATCAATTAGTGGCTCCAAATAGATATCAATGTCACTAGCTAGTGTGTGCTTGCCATGTATCAGTAATTAGAGTATTATATATGATTGTTTCATACAAAGCAACAGAGGTAAATCTTATGGCATTAATACAATTGGCCACATAGACCAACCCAAACTCATAACCTTGAAAATGTTAAATCTAACACTAGAGAGGCCCAATCTAACATTTCTGCAATTAGCGGTAAAATGAATTTAAGTTTTATCAACATGCCTCCAAGCTAAAGTATCAATAGGATGTCTCAGTTTACCATCATCCACATCTTATTCTTAACAGTATCTTCGTTCATATATAGCCATTATAATCTAGGGACAAATATAAAATAATGAAGCACCTTTGCTGGAATGTTCTTCTATATTCCCTCTGTCTTCTTTGTCCACCGTGTTGAAGAATTTGTGTGTCATTTCCACCGAGAAACTCCACTTGTCGGACACTCCAGAAGATCTTTATTAACTTTGTGGTAGAGAATACAATCATTCAGATATGCATCAATCCTATTATAGTTGAGACCCAGAGTGAAAGCAACCTTCTCAATCTGATAAGTTGTTTTGGGCATGATAACCTCTCCGCTAGGAATTACCGTTCAAAGCAAATCCATAAGTATATTAAAATAATTACTAACCATTCCGCTAAGGGTCTTAGAAGTTTTAGCATAAATAAAAATCTATAGTACTTAGTACAACCCTCATATATGTCCTTTTTACTATCTTCTAGTAGCTTCATTATTCGCTTTATGTCAGCAAAAGCATGCATATCTTCAAATTTTTCTGCACCTTAGACGTCTCAGACCTCTTCAACATCATGTTCAATGTTTTCTCATCTTCAACATCATCATGAATATCATATTTGATAGGATGGGTGAAAAGATCATTCAATATTATATCTGTGCCATCTATCCGTAAGCTATCGGACATAATGACATGCACATTTGGCATCTCTGTTAGCCTTTATGTTTTGATGATGATTTATAATCATCATTATTAGTACTAATTGCTTGTTGAGTGATATTATAGATTACAAGAATATCAAGCTCATTAGTACCTTTATTGGAGGATTGGATGGATTATCAAGCTACAACGATGAAATCAAGGAGGTGGAGGCAAATTGGTGAAGCAAAGCTATCAAGAGCACAATATCAAATTAGAAGCTTCATCAAGACTCAAGAAAATATCAAGACTCAAGCTATGTACTTATATGTAAGGGATATTTGCATTTTTATTTCTCTCTAGTGCTTAATGTAGGCAAGTAGTTTGATAGATTGCATTTGAAGCTCTTGGGATAACACACACACACTTTCAAAACTCATATTTTGATAATTTTGCTAAACAATGAGTTTTCACAAGTATAATGACCTTTTTGAAAAATCCTTTGTCAAACAAGTTTGTTTTCTTATTTAAAAACATTTTCCAGAGTTTTACAATTTTTAAAAGTTGTTTGATAATTTTTTACAATTTTCCAAAGTCAAAAACCTGTTTAAAACTTTGTGTATATTTTGTGTCAGTTCGCGATCCACCGGACTTGGTTCTGCGGTCGACCATAAAAAGTCTAGAGAGTTTAGGAACTAGGAAGCTTCTCGCGGTCGATCGGACTTGGTTCTGTGGTCGACCGTGAAAAGTCCAGAGAGTTTTGGCTGTAACGACTAGTTCCTAAGGTCGACCGCCAATGGCTCTGCGGTCGACCGTCAGTACTGTAATAACTAGTTTCTGCCAGCTTTCAGATTTTCAGGATTTGGTCTTTTTTATATTTTTCTAGGGTTTTTGGCTTCTTCCAAGGATTGCTTATATATACCCAACTACCCCATTTAATTCAAAACTAACTTTGTAAGAGAAATTGATTAAGCTTGTGTTCTTGTGTTAAAAAGAGCTTCAATTTTCAAACTCCCTCAATCTATTTTCACACTTGCAAATCCTACATTCCAAGCTTCAATTAAAATTTCTTCTTCTTGCCATTGAGCTGCTGTAAGAGAGCTTCTTACTGTTCTTTGTATCATATGGAGTGCAAGATCTTATGAAGATCTACTATGTGGTTGTGAGATCTCAAGAGAAGATTGTTGTGTAGAAGTTCCGGCTTCTAAACCGGATTGTGATAGTAAAATTATCCTCGAGAGTAGGGAGTGGGGACGTAGGTCGGAGGACCGAACCTCGTGAACATATCACGTATCACAATTAGCTAACTATTTCCTAACTCATCTTTCTTAGCTTGTTTTAGCATTTTATTTTGTGGTGTATTGCATTATCTTATTTTTAATTGCATATTTATTGTCTCATAATCCTATTCACCCCCCCTCTAGGGCCTTTCAATTGGTATCAGAGCAGGTCTCTATTGTTTGTTAGGCTTAAACCCCTTAGAGAAAAGATCTAAATGGAGGCTTCAATGAATGTGCATATGCTAGAAGGACAATCCACCACTAGGCCACCCCTTTTCATCGGTAGCAACTTTGCTTATTGGAAAAGTAGGATGAGCATTTATCTTCGATGCATTGACCTTGATATCCGAGAGATCATAAAGAAGACATATGTTGAGAAGCCTAGTAGTAGTAGTATGACCGATGGTGAGAGGCTCAAAGCAAACCTTAATATAAAGGCCATGAATGCCTTAATTTGTGGACTTACCCACAATGAATACAATAGGGTTTCCACGTGTGCAACCGCACATGAAATTTGGAAAAAATTGTGCATCACTCATGAAGGAACCCCCAAGTTAAGGAGTCCAAAATTAGTGGCCTCATGTATGATTATGAATTGTTTAAAATGCTTCCAAGTGAATCTATTGATGTTATGTTTTTTCGGTTTACTAACATCATAAATGAATTGCATGGTCTTGATAAGAAATTAACGAACCAAGAGATGAACTACAAGATTCTTCGTTCTTTGACGCCATTGTGGGAGCCCAAAGCTACGACCATCGAGGAAGCTCGTGATCTTACAACACTTACTCTTGATGGTCTCATTAGCAAGCTCAAGGTCCACGAGAAGAAGATCAAGGAAAAGGAGGAAGTACCCCCAAAGGCAACTGAGGAACCATCTCAAAAATTAAAGACTATTGCGCTCAAAGGGGCAATTAATGACTCATCCTCCACAGATAGTGAAGTTAATATCTCTAGAGAAGTGGCATACCTCTCTAGAAGAATATCAAGATTAATTAAAATGAATAAAAATTTTAAAAATCAATCTAACAATAATAACAACAAATTTCCCTCTCGTGTAGGTAAATGCTTCGAATACAATGAACCGGGACACTTAGCAAAGGATTGTCCCAAGCTTAAGGAGAAGTACTTGAAGTACAAGAAGAAGAAGGCTATATACGCCGGATGGGATGAATCCGAACCAAACGATTCGGATAGCGATGATGAGGGCGCCAAGATTGCTCTTCATGACTCAAACATTTGTTTCATGGCTCATGAAGATGAGGTACAATCCGAAACTAAAAGTGAAACATTCTTTATGCAATGTGAACTAGAAACCACATTACAAGAATTAAACATTGAATTTAAAAGAGTGGCAAAAGAATACTCTTCTTTCAAAAAATTAAATGTTTCTTGTGATTCTAAGTTTGTGCAACTACAATCTTCTCGTGCTCTAAAAGATGAAATGATAGGAGATCTAGACTTTGAAAACAAACAATTAAGGTCTAAAATTAAGAGGCTAGAAATTGAAAATGATAGAATTAAATCTAATCATGCCTACTCTAGCCATCATCGTGTTGATAGAAAGTGTATCATAAATCTCATGCTCCTACATACAAGAAAAAGTTTTTGTGCACATATTGCATGAGATATAGTTATATCTCTACTCATTGTAGGATTAAAAATAACATTGATCATTATGAGTTAATGTGAGTACCTAAGAGTACCAAAAATACTAACATTCAAGGACCCAAAGTTTAGGTACCTAAAGGTTCTACAACTTATTCATACGTAGGGAACGTCTCGCACAAGACGTAAGGAGTTGTGGTACCTTGATAGTAGTTGCTCACATCACATGACGGGCAACAAGGAATTATTTGCAATCCTATCAACGATTGAAGGAGGCAATGTCTCCTTTGGTGGTGGTGAGAAAGGTAAAATTGTAGGTATTAGAAATATTGGTAAGATACATTCTCTCATAATTGAGGATGTTTATTTTGTTAAAGGACTAAATTATAATCTTCTTAGTATTAGTCAATTAAGTGATAAAGGCTTTGATATTTCTTTTAAACCAGATAAATGTATTGTTAGTATGAATGATAAAATCATTTTTGTTGCTTTTAGAAGATATAATGTTTACATCTTTGAGATGAATGAGCTAATAGATCAAGATGTAAAGTGCCTTGTCACGGTGGATGAAGATCATTGGATTTGGCACAAGAGACTTGGACATGCTAACATGAAGTTAATATCTAAGCTATCCAAGAAGAATTTAGTAAGAGGTCTACCAAATCTAATCTATATTAAAGACTCTATGTGTGAGGAATGTGCTAAAGGTATACAAACTAAGAATTCCTTCAAATCTATAAATGAGCTATCCACTTCTAAACCTTTACAATTATTGTATCTTAATCTTTTTGGTCCTATGCGTGTTGCCTCTCTAGGAGAAAAACATTATGTATTTGTTATTGTTGATGATTTTTCTCGTTTTACATGGATAATTTTTCTTGCAAATAAAGATGAATATTTTGAAGAGTTTTCTCATTTTGTAAAAAGAATTAAAAATAAAAAAGATTTAAAAATTATTAAAATTAGAAATGATCATGATGGTGAATTTTAAAATAAAATTTTTGATGAATTTTATGCTCATCATGGTATAACTCATATGTTTTCTGCTCCTAGAACACCTTAATAAAATGATGTTGTTGAATGGAAAAATCACATCATATAAGAGATGACACGCACAATGATAAATACTTTTGATTTGCCTAAGTACTTTTGGACGAAACTCGTGCATACGGCTTGCCATGTTTTAAATTGTGTTTTAATTAGACCTAAATTTAAGAAAACTCATTATGAACTCTATTTTAGCAAAACCCCATATATTGGATATTTTCATATTTTTGGTTGTAAATATTTTATATTAAACACTAAATACCATCATGATAAATTTGATTAAAAAATTGATGTTGGTATATTTTTGGGATAAACATCTAGAAGTAAGGCTTATAGGGTCTTCAACAAACGAATACTTGTTGTTGAAGAATCTATAAACATTACTGTTTAGTGAAAAATTTACAATAAGAAAATAAAAGAATTGAATTTTATTTATTCTCTCAACTGCTTAGAAAAAGAATGTTTACAACTCTCTCAATCTCGATTACAATTTAAATTTCCTGATTATAAAAGAGAAGAAGATTGACGGAGATCCTCCCATTTGTTTAAGTCTGGGTTCTTCACAATGGCGATGGAATACCTCTCTCGAATGCTCGCGTCGAGTTTGCTTTTCGTTGACGATTCGAACGTCTTGTTTCACTAGAACGATTGATGGAACTTGCGTGGCAAGTGTGAAACTCTTAACGAGTTGAAGAACTCTGAACGAGTTAAAAAACTCTATAAAGGAGTTGATTTGAACCGAAAATCGATTAATTACCAAGTGTTAAAACTCTCTGTTGCTAAGAAGCTCTTTGGAGATCTCCTGGAGATTTGATCCGAAAACCAAACTTCAAGCAGAAAATACGACTCCAAATCCTTCTCTCAAAAACCAGCCGATCCCCCAACTAAACTGATTTTTAGTTATTTATAGGGGATTAAGTGGTGTAACTGCCCCCTTAATTCGCTCCTAAGTAGGGCTGAATGAGATGTAACCGCCCCCCTCTTAAATCACTCCTGAGTGGAGTTATGATCCCCTCAAATCGTGGGAATGGTTTTGAAACCGTTTAGCTCGTGTTTGAATGAGTCAAACGCAAGAATTACGTTTTGGCATGAATTCTGCATTCAAACGCAGCATCTGGAAGCTCGTTTGCAGCGTCTGGAAGCTATGTTTGTATCATTTGGAGCTGCGTTGGCAGCTTGTTGAAAGTTACGTTTGGCAGCGGTTTGGAAGCTGCATTGGCAGTTTGGAAGCTGCATTGGCAGATTAGAAGCTGTGTTTTGGCAGGGGTTAGGAGCTGCGTTTGCAGCTGGATTGAAGCTGCATTTGCATTTTTGGGGTGCAGAGATCAACTCTGCATCTTTGATTGAAGAGACTGTCAATTTGTAGTCTTTTTTGCTAGAACGTTACAAAGATCGTCATCTTATAATCTTCGTCTTGGCTCCTTGACGTATGAGAGTCGTTAGATTATAACTGCCGATGTTGATTGTGAAGGCTATTGAACTAGAGCTTTCATCAGTTGTTGTGAAGGTCGTCAGATTGTAACTTTTATCGATCTACGTCAAAATCTTCAAATTGTAGTCTTCTGGAAACCGTCAAATTGTAGCTTCTATCATTGGTGTTTGATGGGGATTAGCTATCTGCAGTGATTTTTAGACAGACTACAGTTACTTTTGATGAGACTAATATTGGTTTGCAAGATAGTTTGCCAAGGGATGATGATGATATTGAGGGAGGATTGGAGCTCTTGCAAATTAATGACAAACCCTCAATGGATGCACAAAAGGATGGGGAGAGTAACAACATACAAAATCAAGAAGAACTCCCCAAGGCATGGAAGTTTGCACCAGACATCCAAAGGAACAAATAATAGGGAGTCCATCTCAAGGGATTCTAACTCACTCAAAAGTCTTGAGTGAGTGTGGTAATGTAGCCTTCTTATCCCAAATAGAACCTAAAAAGATTAATGATTCTTTAAAAGATGAGTTTTGGGTTTTAGCAATGCATGATGAACTAAATAATTTTTAAAGAAATAATATTTGGAAATTAGTTCCTAGACCTAATAATATTCATGTTATTGGAACTAAATGGGTTTTTAAAAACAAACTTGATGAACATGGCATAGTGACTAAAAATAAAGCTCGTTTAGTTGTCCAAAGATACAATCAAGAGGAGGGTATAGACTATGATAAAACTTTTACACCGGTTGCAAGATTGGAATCTATTAGGATATTTTTAGCCTTTGCTAATTTTCAAGATTTTAAACTATTTCAAATAGATGTTAAAAGTGCTTTTTAAAATGGTTTTATAGAGGAGGAAGTATATGTTGAGTAACCCCCCGGTTTTATGGATCATTCTTTTCCTAATCATGTTTACCGGGTTCAAAAAACTTTATATAGGTTAAAACAAGCTCCTAGAGCTTGGTATGCTCGCCTCTCTAGTTTTCTTCTTAAAAATAATTTTTCTAAAGGAAAAATTGATAATTCTCTTTTTGTTAGAAAACGGAAAAATAATTTTCTTTTAGTTCAAATTTATGTTGATGATATTATTTTTTGTGCCACTAATGAATCTTTGTGCAAGAATTTTTCAAAAGTTATGCAAGACCAATTTGAGATGAGCATGATGGGAGAGCTTAAATTCTTTCTCGGTCTCCAAATCAAGCAATCTAAGGATGGGATTTTCGTTTCACAAAGCAAATATGCTAGAGAATTGGTAAAAAAATTCGGATTAGAGAGCTCCAAGCATACTCCAACTCCCATGAGTATAAGTATCAAGCTTGATGCGGATGTTAGTGGTGAGGAGGTAGACCAAAAGATTTACCGAGATATGATAGGTAGTCTCCTTTACCTTACTGCTAGTAACCGGATATCATGTTTAGTGTTTGTGCATGTACACATTTTTAAGCTTCTCCTAAAAAGTCTCATTTGATTGCAGTTAAAAGAATTATCAAATATGCTAATGGCATAATAGATCTTGGTTTATTTTATCCAAAAAGCACTTCTTTTGATCTTTATAGTTTTTGTGATGCCAACTTTGCCGGTTGTAAGGTACATCGCAAGAGTATAAGTGGTACATGTTAATTTTTGGGTAACTCTCTTGTCTCTTGGGTATCCAAGAAACAAAATTGTATTGCCTTGTCCACTACGAAAGCAGAATACATTACCGCCGGCTTGTGTTGTGCATAATTTTTATGGATGAAACAAAATTTGGTTAATTACGATTTGTATTTTCAAGATATAAATTTTTTTGTGATAATACTAGTGCTATAAATATTTCAAAAAATTCCGTTTTGCATTCTAGAACCAAGCATATAGATGTACGCCATCATTTCTTACGTGACCATATAGAGCGGAAAGATGTATCTCTTATATATATTGATACTAAATCTTAATTAGCGGACATCTTTAGCAAGCCTCTTTGTGAAGAAGATTTTTGTCACATAAGAAATGATTTGGGCATGTGCATTCTTTGAGTTTGTTTGTTTGTTTGTTCGGCTTATCATTTTTATACCCTACTATTTTCCTTTATGCACTCATTGTCATAACATATCTAAACGCAAAAAATTACCAAGAGGAGTGGTTGGGAGAGATCGGCGTCAATTCCAAGAGGAGTGAGTTGGTTGTAATGCCTGGAGAGAGGTCGTAAATCCAAAACACATGAGGAATGTGACACGGGTAGGCCAACACTTGAGGTGTATTTTGTTGGTTTTTGCATGTATTTTATTTTGTGTACCCCATTTTTTATGGTGACAAAGGAGGAGAGAAATCTCATCATTTGTGCACATAGTTAGGGGGAGAGAGCCTTATAGATAGGGGGAGAAACTATCTATAAGCTATATATTCAATTTTATTTTGCTCTTGAATAATGGTTGGCTATCATCATCAAAAAGGGGGAGATTGTTAGCCTTTATGTTTTGATAATGATTTACAACCATCATTATTAGTACTAATTGCTTGTTGAGTGAAATTATAGATTACAGGAATATCAAGCTCATTAGTACCATTATTGGAGGATTAGATGGATTATCAAGCTACAACGATGAAATTAAGGAGGTGGAGGCAAATTGGTGAAGCAAAGCTATCAAAAGCACAATATCAATATAGAAGCTTCATCAAGAATCAAGCAAATATCAAGACTCAAGCTATGTACTTATATGTGAGGGATATTTGTATTTTTATTTCTCTTTAATGCTTAATGTGGGCAAGTAGTTTGATAGATTGCATTTGAAGCTCTTAGGGTAACACACACATTTCAAAACTCATATTTTGATAATTTTGCTAAACAATAAGTTTTTATAAGTATAAGGACCTTTTTGCAAAATCCTTTGTCAAAAAAGTTTGTTTTCTTGTTTAAAAATATTTTCCAGAGTTTTACAATTTTTGAAAGTTGTTTGATAATTTTTTACAATTTTCCAAAGTCAAAAAGTTGTTTAAAACTCTGTGTATGTTTTGTGTCAGTTGGCGGCCTACCGGACTTGGTTCTACGGTCGACCATGAAAAGTCCAGAGAGTTTAGGAGCTAGGCAGCTTCTCGTGGTCGACCATACGTGGTTCTGCAGTCGACCGAGAAAAGTCCAGAGAGTTTTGGCTATAACGGCTAGTTCCTACGGTCGACCGCCAATGGCTCTGCGGTTGACCGCCAGTACTGTAACAGCTAGTTTCTGCTAGCTTCCTAATTTTTGGGATTTGGTCATTTTTGTCTTTTTCCAGGGTTTTTGACCTCTTCCAAGGATTTCCTATATATACCCAAATACCCCATTTAATTCAAAACTAACTTTGCAAGAGAAATTGATTGAGCTTGTGTTCTTGTGTTAAAAAGAGCTTCAATTTTCAAATTCCCTCAATCTGTTTTCACACTTGCAAATCTCACATCCCAAGCTTCAATTGGAATCTCTTCTTCTTACCAGAGGGCTGCTGTAAGAGAGCTTCTTATTGTTCTTTGTATCGTATGGAGTGCAAGATCTTGTGAAGATCTACTGTGTGGTTGTGAGATCTTAAGAAGAGATCGTTGTGTAGAAGTTTCGGCTTCCAAACCGAGTTTTGATAGTGAAATTCTCCTCGAGATTGGGGAGCGGGACGTAGGTCGGAGAACCGAACCTCGGGAACATATCGCGTGTCATAATTGGCTAACTATTTCCTAACTCATCTCTCTTATCTTGTTTTAGCATTTTATTTTGTGTGTATTGCATTGTCTTATTTTTATTTACATATTTATTGCCTCATAACCCTATTCACCCCACGTCCCCCCCCCCTCTAGGACCTTTCAATCTCATCTTTAATATAACCTTCCCCATGATATGACCAATATTTATATTTCTCCTGAAACATTGAATTTAATATGTGGATCCATATATCCTTTCTATTTTGCAACTTCATATTCCTACATCTACAACAGGAAGAATACATAGCACCGTAACTTAATTTTCTTGGATTCATTTTGGCATACCGCATGAATGCGTCACATCCCTTTTTATATCGCATGTCATAATATCTTTTAAGTTGAGGAATATATGCCCATGATTTATCTGGACTTATCTTGATTTATAAATTATATATAATTATTAACTACAATTAATCTCACTATTACTACTAATTTTATGAATCTTCCTGACAATATACATATAACACACATCATAATTCCACACATGTATCATTTAACAATTATTTATCCCTTCTAAAGTAAAATTGAGTCAAATATATAGATTGATTAGAACACTCTAGTTGATGTCATAGAAAGGTTTCTATTTCATTAAAAATATAGCAGTGCTTACATCCAACTTCATATACTTTGTTTATTTTCATATCTTAAATTTTTAGCATCACCTACATGATGCTCTCTATGTGCACTACACGAATGTTATTATGCATATTGACAATAGATCGAAACATAGAATAATATACGCTTATTCTACATGGAGAATAATAAGTACGTACTGCCAAAAATTTTAAGAAATAAAAATATACAAAGTGCAATATGCATTACTATATGCCTAACCCGTCTGACTTGGACGGATTAAACAATTAAGAATTTTAGTACCAATTTTTTCTACTTATAATATAAGTAACAGATCATTTGGATACAAAACTTAATTTCCTACCTAAATTTGAGTCATCTATCTTATATTATAAGTCCAAAGAATTGAATGTAGTTATTAGATGGGAGTCTGAGGATAATGTTAATTTTTAATTCTCATAAATCGGGTATATAACACATTATTATAATATAATGTGTTATATATCACTTTATTTTTTGAAAAGTATTTATTTAATAAATCGTATATTTCTAAATCACAAATTTAAAGAATCACACATATTCGTAGTACGCATGAAAGTTAGTGTAAATTGGGCTATCATGATTCGGGTGACGAGACTTAAAGTTAGTGTTACGTGAGTTATTATGGCAATTAGTATAATTTTATTTCGGATATTTACATTTAGGGCCAATTGCTAAAAATTTGTTCAATTTGGGAAATTAGGTTTAGTATTAAAAGTATTGCTCAATTAGGGAAAAATATAGTTTATAATTAGGGCCAATTGCTAAAAATTTGTTAAGACTATCGTTAAAGTAAGGATTAGGGATTACAATTAGGGTTACTTGTTGATAAGTGTTTAATTAAGTTTAGGATTAAAAGTGTAGTTCAAACAGTGCAAAATATTGTAGTATTAGGGTATAAAATTAGCATTAATGGCTGTAATTTTTTCCATTAGGGCTATAAGATTCAAACTGTCATTTTGGGTTAGAATTTAGGGTATTTGGTAAAATTGAACAATAATCTATGAAAATAAAAAAATTGAAATGTTTCATGGAACCACACCTTAGTCGGCGGCAAGAGCTGGTGATGACAAGACGACGGAAATGGCAGAAGCGGCGACGAGTTGACAAATCGGTGACAATAACTACAGAGCTCGTCAATGGTGGAGATGAGATGCTTTGTTGGTGGACGAGAAGAAATGCGCTGAGTCGGTGGCAGTGAATAACGCTGTTCAGTCGGCGGCGAAGAAGAGAGAGAGAGAGAGAGAGAGAGAGAGAGAGAGAGAGAGAGAGAGA
>BQKN01066891.1:359568-391360 GCA_022839385.1 Asparagus kiusianus
GAGAGAGAGAGAGAGAGAGAGAGAGAGAGAGAGAGAGAGAGAGAGAGTAAACGTCTCTTCTATTTTGCTAGACCAAGTGAGAGAGAAAAAGCAGAGGTGGCGAGGTTTAGGTCTAGGGTCCTCACTTTTTAATGCGGGCCCGACCGTCGTGGACCGAATTTTCCATCTATAATGAATCCTAGATGAAAAATTCCATCTAGGAAGGTGGGGCTCATTAAACTTATTAAATTCTGTAATTATTTTCTGAGTAGGTTGCCTATCTAGACGAAAAATTTCATCTAGGTTGACTCAACTTAGACGAATCACCCTAAACGAAAATTTTCCATCTACTTTGCCCCAAGCTAGCCGAAGTTTTTCCGTATAGGGTACTCTGTCTAGATTGTTCAATTTTCTACTAGTGATAGCTTTAGTTTCTAGCTAACATTTGAAGTGGCAATGACCTACGATGGTAAAAACTTTATCCGGAAACAAGAGAATTCACTTATATTTGTAACAAGTACGCTTTAGTACACCATTTCAAATTAGCACAATTTACGAAATAACTATACTTTTATAAATAGACTCTCATGAAAAGAGAAATTTATTTTATCTTTTTACAAATAAAATCTTTGAGAGTAAAAGAGCAAAAAAAAAAGAAGCCCACTTCGGGTTTCTATATGCAGATATGAAATTGGAGGAACACTAGTTGAAACAGAAATATTACAGGAGGTCTATCCGTGATCAACCGTTAATAACACACAAATCCGGAAAGCCTACGCGGTTGGTGTGGGACCTGGACCTGCATAACTCAACATCAAACAATTAATCAAAACGCAATCCAGCATGAGATCAGATCTATGTACAAATATGCCCGCGTAGGACGCTTAAGCTATCCGCTACCCATAAACGAAAAAGAGGATGAGTGTAGTTATGTATTCTTTTGTGGTATATAACCCCACGCTACACAGTGGCGCAGGAACATCATAACACGGAATTCGGTGATTATAGTAAAACCGTCTTTATGCACATATAACCTTATACATATGTCTTTTTTACAGATTATCTAGACGGTCGTAGTCACACTTTGAATGTATAGCCATTCCGAACAACCTCAAATTGCATTTACGTTAATAACCAATGCGTACCAATTAGACAGAAAATAGAAAGACATGTAAACTGATCTCTGCTTCTTAAAAGAATTAAAATAAGCTATAACGATGATATAAAAAAAAATCATGTTGTATGGTAAAAAATCTGAACTTTTACGTAAATCAGGCAAAACAAGTGAATAATAGTTACGCATAAACATTTAATGTTTACAACAAACATTGTGATAATTTTGATCTAAATTATATATTTCTCAGACACATTTTCCAATTATATAATTTTGTACTCAAAATCGAAATATATACCCCACCGCATGCGGAACTGGTGAAGAGTAGAGCCACAAATTATAGCGAGTTAAGTTAGGGGTTGTTTGGTTCCGGTTTTTGGAAGGGGAAAGGAGGGGGAAAGTTGCCAAAATGTCAGGTTTTTGGCTGTTTTCCCCAAAAAAAGATGATTTTGGGGGAAAGCTGTCAAAAAGCTGATATTTTTAATAGCTTTTCTTCCTTTTACCGATCCAAAAAACCGATCCAAACATCCCCTTATAGGAAACCATGTGTTAGAAAATTAGGTAGAACATGAGCATCGGAAAGAAACTTAAAAGACCAGGGGCGTCTAAGAAAAAGCCCCACTTTGCGAGCCTCCACGAAGAAAGCCGACAGCGACCCGCTCGCCTCTCTCTCTCCCCCCCTGGTTCCCAAATCTCACGCTCCAAAGTCCGCACTTTCCTCTTCCTCCAGTCCACACTTCACACTCCCTCTCGAGTCCCGTCACCGCCGCCACCTCCTCCATGAGCTCCTCCGTCTCCCTGAAGATCGGCGACGGCACCGCCCGCTTCCGGCGGTCCACCCTCTGCTCCTCCCTCCTCCACCTCCTCATGCTCTCCTCCGTCCTCGCCACCAACCTCTTCGCCCTCTACGCCTTCACCTCCTCCTCCTCCTCCTCCTCAAACCCTAACCCTAACCTCCACCACTCGAACATCTCCTCAGTCCTCTCTTCTCACATCTCCTCCATCCTCCGCGAGATCCAGATCTCCGAGCGCAAGCTCCACCAGATCGAGCGCGAACTCGCCGGCTACTCAACCCTGGACCCCACCTCCCCCTCCCTCCCGCCGGAGCTCCGCCTCTTCCTCTCCCGCCAGCCCCTCCCCCTCGGCCGAGACTCCAAGTCCGGCATCACCGCCATGGTCTCCTCCGTCGCCCACTCCTGCACCAAGTCCCCTGACCTCCTCTCCCAGTTCATGTCCTACAGGCCCTACTCGCCCTGCCCCGTCGCCGACTCCCATCTCCCCTACAAGCTCATCTCTAGAGGCTGCGAGCCCTTGCCCCGCCGCCGGTGCCTCTCCAGGCCCAAACCGAGGCCCAATCCGAAACGGGCTGGGTCAGGGATCCAGCCTTGGGCGAAGCCTAGAGGGAAAAACGACTTCTTGGCTGATGACGTCCTGGCCCTCGGCGGCGGAGGGATCAAGATCGGGTTCGATTTTGGCACCGGCGCGTCTGGCGACTTTGCTGCGGTGATGGCGGACAGAAATGTGACTATTATGAGTGCCTCTTCTCTGAGCGACGACATCGACGGGGTTCTGAGCAGGGGAGTGTTTCCGCTGGTGATGAGTAGCGCGATGAGGTTCCCCTTCTATGATGGGATTTTCGATTTGGTGCACACGACAAAGGGGCTGGATGAGGGAGGAGCTGAAGGGATGGGATTGGGGAAGGCGGAGGCGATGGAGTTCTTGATGTTCGACATCGATAGGGTTTTGAGGGCTGGTGGGTTTTTCTGGTTGGATAACTATTTGTGTGTCGATGATGAGAGGAAGAGGACGGTCACGAGGTTGATCGAGAGGTTCGGGTATAAGAAGCTTAAGTGGGTGGTTGGAGAGAAGGCGGATTCGTCGGGGAAGGGAAAGGCTCAGGTGTACCTCTCTGCCGTGCTTCAGAAACCGGCAAGAGGTTGAACATGAGGATTTGAGTACTTTTGGACGATGGAAATGATGAGGTATGCAAATGTGTGATAACATTTCATTTCTTTTTAACGTTTTGGGTTTGATTAAGAAGTCCACAGCAGTTTCATGATATTGATATTTATTGTTAATGTTATGTGAAGTCATCGCAATAAGGTAGCACAAGGGGGTGCGACTTATTTTATTGCATGAGCAGAATGTAGATTATAGATCTTGTGACATTTATTTTCTTTTTTTGAGTAGGATGTTGTAATGCAATATTTTGTCTTAAAAGGAAATGAAGGAAACTGTTGATCTCTATACATTCTTGATAGTTTACTTGCATTTCATATGTTGACTCCATGATTTAAAGGGATTCCGAACTTCTCCACTACCAATATATTAGTGGAGAAACCACTACTTAATCACAGCTTTTGCTTTGAGTGCAAATTAAAAGTGAATGTAACACACGGAGTAGGGTAAATAGATTTAAAATATATCACTTAATAGTCAATGATTGGCATTAAAAGTAGGGGTCTTTCCATCCAAATTTGAGTTAAAGTGCCGTTATGATGCAATGCAAGTGTAATGCAAGTGTGCATGTAGAATGTTGCATGCGACATCCATCATAGAAAATTAGCATCAAATTTGTTATTTGAATATTTGCACGCTGTTGTAGGAAATGTATTTTCAATGCAAATTCAATATGTGGATAATTGCAAAACCTATCGTATCTACATATTCTGCACCAAATATTTAATACAATAGTTATTCAGGTGTCTGTTTAGTATTTAATCATAAAATGATTAGATTTGCAGTTTGTGTGAATTAGTTTTCACTAACTTAATGAAACGGCATATTTTTCAATTGCTCGATGTTATTCGATAGGATTGCAGCATTTGTTGTAAGCAAATTGGTGGGCCCAAAATAAAAAAAAGCTCTAATTACATTTTCTGAGTATTATTTTGCTACCGAACACTTAAAATAGAAGTTTGATTGCAACATTTGTTGCTACCACTTTATTGCCTATCAACTCTTTGTTTTTTTTGGGTGGTATTACTGGAGAGTTAAAAAGCAGAAAAACACCAAAAGAAATGGCTACTCTTACCTAGCAAGTAAGGGAGCTTACACCAACCTTATCACCAAACAAAATGTTACTGATCCAACAGTTCTTCAAAAGTATGAGTAGCCACCTCCGAAGTAATTCTTGCATTTGCCAAAGCATCAGCATCATTGCTACCTTCTTTATACGTTGTAACATGACAACACAAAGTTCTGTTCATCAGCTATCTACAGTCGTTGATGAGAGATCCAAGAGGATTGCAGTCAGTTTCCTCCTCTGATATTATCTTAATTGCTCATGTAAAGTCTGTCTTGCAAAGGACTTTGCGCCATCCCCTTTCCAATGCTAACTTTAGTCCTTATCAACCAATGAACTCCTAGTGTCATAGATTTTTTTTGAGATTTTCGCGTATACCCCTCTAATCATCCATGCTTGCAATTTTACCCTTTAAATCGCAATATTTGCTAAATTACCCTCAAAACCTTCAACATTGGCATTTCTTGCCCAACTGCCCATCCCCCTGGAAAAAAGAAGAAGAAGAAGAAGAAGAAGAAGAAGAAGAAGAAGAAAAGGATAGTGTAATGATGGAATCCCAACATCTTTGCGTTTTTCCTTTGTGTAATGAAGAATTCAGAACCTCTGCAAATCTTGTGACAAGATAGCGAGTTGTTAGAAACATTCTAGGTTAAATTCGATCTCATTGGTGAAGTTTGCTAACTTGATTTTATGCGAACTTTGTCCAAAGATACCCATGTGGGCAAAGTCACCCACGATCTAAACACGATCTAAAGGAGATGGTCCACTCACGTTACGTTCAGGGAATTTCGCTTAAACTCTTTCAGCAAACTTCACCCACGAAATTATTGGCGAACTTTACTAGTTGAATGTTCTGAGAGCTACTTTCAAGGGATAACCGCTCTCTCATTATCTTCTTAATTAATGGCCACTTACTCCACTTATGAGCAGACCATAAACTCTCTCTTTCTCTCTTAGCCTATAAGAGAAGGGTTGATTATTCTTTTTTTTTTAAAAAAAAAGAGGAGGCACACTCGTGAAGGACCGAAGAATACACATAAGAGCAAAGGCGAAGTTAACATTCGGTTTCCTCTTGATTCAGAGAAGATTACACTATCTTCCATGAGATCAGAGATCATCAACAATGAGAGGCTCATCGTCTTAGTCGGACAGCCAGTGGAGTACAAAATCTACGTTCCATTAGTACACAGAAAAGAGCTCAGTTAATATAAATTCTTTCTTTGTTTTAGTTGTAATATTTTTATTGTAATATGTTCTAATTGCAATATGAAAGACCCGAAACAGGATGGCGACTCCACTGGGTATTTACTTCTCCTCCGACGAGAAAACTAGGTTGTAGTCTGACACAAAGACCCTCTGGTCTTTTGCTGAATCGTTAGTCATTGAATTTGATCAAGCAAAGTTCGAGGAATTCATTTCCTCTAACCAATCGTCGATGGCTATTGCTAGGAGCTGTTGCAAAATTCGACGTAGGGCAAAACAAGTGTCAAATTCGACCCCTGCGTGTGTCAAGACGAACCTAGCCAAAGATAGTTTGAGCTTCATTGGAAGCCAAACGAACTTCGTCTAGAGCAAAGAAATATTGAGCGTTGCTACAACAGAGGGCCAAGACGTTCACACGTCTTTTGAGCTGGGACATCGGTCCACAACCCATTGGGGTTCGTTCTAAGGCATCTTGCAATCTCACTATGCTTCTTGTATAGGAGCAAAGAATGAGGCTATCCCCTTATCAAAATTCTCGCAAGGGAATAAGATCACCAATGATGATTCATTTGACCACTGTTTGTGGAAAATTCGTAGTAAAAGAAATAAAAGAAAAATTTGATTTAGATTCTCTCGATCTCAATTACAATTGGATTCTGATTATAAAAGAGAGGAGAATGATCTGGATTCTCTCCTTTGTTTAATTCTGGGTTCCTTACAGTGGCGATAGAGTGCCTCCTTTGAATGCTCGCGTTGAATTTGTTCTCAGTTGACGATCCAAATGTCTCAATTCACTGGAACAATTGACTTGTGTGGTCGAACTGATCAAGAACTCTTGACGAGCTTTGTAACTCTGGTGAAAAAGAGTTATTTGAACCGAAAATAATTCGGTTGAGAAGCTAAGTATCAAATATCTGGAAATCTTCGGCTGTTGAAGATTGTTGCCTCTAGATTTTCTCCTCTCCAGAACCCGATGTCTAAAATCCGATCCTGAGCTCTAATGAGTTTGTTGATATTTATAGGGGTATTAGGGGTGTAACCGTCCCCATAATCTACGCCTAAATGAGGGTTTAGTCGCCCCATTAATCGGGTATAACGACCCACTTAAACCACTCCCCAGATCGTGGGTGAACAACGGTTTTCTTGAAACCGTATGGATCGCGTTTGAACGAGTCAATGTCTTGACTTGCGTTCTGGGTACGATTCTGCGTCCAAGCGCAGTATCTGGAGTTGCGTTTGCAGCGATAAAGAGCCGCGTTTGCAGCGGTATGGAGCTGCGTTTACAGCGGTATGGAGCTGCGTTTTGCAGCGATATGGAGCTGCGTTTGTAGCGGATGTAGAGGTGCAGACGTAGTGATTGCGTAGACTTTGGAAATTACTTGTGTTTTAACTGCAAGGATGAATTCTGCATCTTGGTTTGAAGAAATCATTGACTTGTAATCTCTTCTTGATCCATAGGAGAATCCTCTGATTGCAGCCTTCCTTTGTCAAAACTGTCGGTCTAAGTCTGATAGGGGTCGACTATCTATTGTGATTTTTAGACAGCCAACAAAACCCCCTCTAAAGTTTTCGAAAGTTCGCGGTTGACTGGGATAAATTTTCAGAATACTTTGGATCCCGAGATGTTGTTGCTTGATTTTTCACTCTGTCTGATTCGAAGACGTCACGGACTCGGTTGTCAGGAAGGTAACTTTTGCGTCTTGACGACAACGAACTTAGTCGAACAAGCTAAAGCCCAAGTCATTACTGATGAACCAAATAAGAATGATGATGACAACAAATTTGTCTGGGTCCTTGAGATGCTCCACTCAATCTGCGATGAAGTGCATTCTCCGGATTTCGTCTGGGTCTTTGAGATACTCCACTCAATCTGCAATGAGTTGTCCAGAAAATTCTTATAGGAATTAATGAACATGTGAGGCGCAACTGCAAGAATTGGGTAAGAGAGAGCCAAGGTCAACGAAGCAACCATAGAAACACCAGCTGCAAACTTGTCAATGAGGTCATCCTCAGTGAGGTTGAGCACCTCAAGGCTGAAGACAAATCCATTGTCATAGATAGAGAGAACCACAAGCCCGTATGAGAAGGACCTTATCCCAAGTTTGGTCAGGAAAGCAGTCTCAGAGGAACCCACTTTATCTCTTTTCTTGATCAGCTCAACTGGGGTAATGATTTTAACAATATCGTCATTACTCTTGGTTGGAATGTTAAGCCCTTTGAAAGGGTTAGTTGCGTAATAGACTGAGGTCGATCACCAAAACGCAAGACTAAATCGTGCGTTTGATCGTCTGAATGCGAGGATGCGTTTAGAGGTTGAAATCCCTTATTTGAAAACGCGAAAATCACATTTTGGGTGGGATTTTCGTCTAAAATCCCGCACCGATTTGACAACTACAGCTGTATATAAATGAACCACTGAGGTCAAATCAAAAAGTCATTCTACTTTTCTCTTTCTTACTCTTCTGTAGACCACTTAACATGGTTCCTGTTCATCTTCTCCGACGTTTCAACGAAGGAAAAATTCGTTCTTAAATCCTTCATCAACCATTCTATATCTTCTGCGCTACAATTAGAATGGCTCCCAAGAAGAAAATTGCTTCTAAATCGAAGATCGCCCAAGCTTAGGGTGCTCCTCCGGCTAAAACCTCCGGGGATGTTCAAACCGTCGCGCCGTCATCTCCGATTTCCTCGATTAACGGTAAGTTTGGGCAACCGTAAGTTGTTTTGACAGATTCCTTATCCTCAATCTTTGATTGGTGGTTAGCATTCCACCATTAGAACACAGAGATAATCCTTAGTGTTTCTCGGTTTTAGAACGCATGGTTAGCTCCGTCGTTCATGATATTTCAACGCAGGTTCAGACGCTGCGTTTCGAATTTTGAATGCGGGTCGAAACCCTGCGTTTAGCGTTCTGTATGCGGGCATGGACCCTGCATTTGGGAATTTAGACGCGGGTCTGGTCCTTGCGTTTAGGAATTTGGACGTAGGTCTAGACCTTACGTTTAAAACTTTGGACGCGGATCCGGACCTTGCGTTCTTGAGTCAGACTCCCTCGTTCAATTGACTGATTTTCTTTTCCATTTGTAGCGTGCTACTCCAATGAGCCTCTTTCTTTCAACCACTATTTCTGTCATGCGGGAGGTGCGGAGAAGAATACAATTTTCAGCTTTCACTTAGAGTATCCAATCTTCCAGGATACCAACAAAGAGCGGGCGAAACTCATCACTCAAGCTTTTCCCGAGACTCTCAGGTCCTTGGTTACGGATGCTAAATTTGAAACCGCAGAACGTGAGATTTTAAAGAAACCGTCCTTCCTTTTTGGGGATTCTGTTAAAATGGACCCCAAGCGGATGTTTGAGGGAAATTACAAATGGCTGAGGGCCGTCAACAACCGTCGTCTTTTCCTTCCCAACTTGGAGCGAATGTGGCCGATTTCTTATTATCAGTGCGCTTCTATCCCACGGTCAATGGATTGGGAACTCGTTCAGGACCAAGGAGGTGTTGCTACTGGGCACATCACTCCTCGGGGCACTCATCCGACTGGTTCTAATCATTTGGTGGCCTTGAAGCCGGGTTCATTCAAAAAGGAACATCCTGTCGGTGAACCTGCTAAGCTGGTGGAGGTCTTCATTAGAAAATTTATCTCCGTCAAGAAAGAGTTCCCCGCTCAAGATTTCAGGACTTCAACATGGGTACATTCAAGTGAGACAGACTGGTGGGTTCGGATGATAAATTTTGTCTTAGAGGAGCTAGAAGAACCTTTAAGGATTTCAGAGTTGAGAACTCCAATAATAGCTACTCGATATGGGATTTTTCCAAATTATAGCTGACTTTTTGCTATACTGGAATTTTACAATCCTCACACCGGTACCTTTTTCACTCCTGCTGGTGAATTGGGCTTCGCTCTTCATGAGATGTTTGAGATCTCCGGTTTGTCTTTTGGAGAGCTGCCTTATGAGGAGTTTGTTCCCGGAAATAGGGAGTTAGAGATCCTAAAACATGGTGCCCCAGAAATCTATGACACTTACTGGGAATTGATGTGTCATTTTCAGATATGTGCACAAACTACCGGGAAAAGGGCCAGTGGTGTGAAACAAGGACAATGGACAGAGTATCTTTTCCGAAATCTGTGGGACAAGGATGCTGAAGTGACTCGCTTAGCTACCAGTACTCTTGAGGAAATCAATGAGCGTATCAATGATGCAACCTCCCACTATACTTGCGAGGTAGAGGAAGACGTCTTTCCAGCTTTCACCACATTCGAAAGCTTTCATTATCAGGCAGAAATCCCAATCTCTGACATAGCTTTGTTCGCTGGTTTCCTTACTCTTTGGTTGAAATGTTGTGTGGTACCCACTAGGCCGGTGGACGCTATTACAGTAGAAGTATTATACCCAGCTGTTCTCCTGGCTCATGGACGACATCTAAATCTCCTTTCAGCCATGGTATGCTGCTTGCAGAGTGGTCTACGGGAACTAGCATCTGAGTTTATTGCCGTCAAGAAATTGGACTCAGATGGGAAAACAATCATTCAAACCCCAACCCCTCGAGTGCCGATGCCATATATTTATTTGGTATCCTCGTTTGTGTTACACCGTCCTTCGATAATGTCGACCCCGGAATCACGCGATACTTCGGCTCCTCTCGTCTAACAATTGGAGACCGCCCGATGGGTCGGTTGGTATCAGGTCAAATTCTGCGAAATATTTAGGCGGGATTATAATTACGAGATCGCTTGTAAGTTCCCTGTTTTCGAAGGCGGTGTGTATGGAGAGATCTATCAAGACACTCCGGGGCGGAACTCTTTTACTACACTCAGTAGGGGCGCCTTCTGGTGGCTCATAAATATTCGTCCAGGCTATCTTATTTTCTGACAAGAAAGGAAATGCTTTATTGAACCATATCAACCTTATCGTTTTTCTCGGCAATTTGGCTATGATCAAATTTACATCGGCAATCCAAACCCCACCCTTGCGTACACAGGGAATGTGTATGAAGGAGCAATGACTTGGTATTATTCGGTGGCAGGCTGTACTGGAGCAAAGTTCCAACTACCACATAAGATACCCAACGTCCGTACTTTTTTAAGCTTTTGTACGTGGTACCAGGCTGCTTCTCAAGTTTCAGCCTACAACATGAATACTTCTTGCCTGAAGGCCATTCATAAATGGTATGCTTCAAAGAGGAGTGCTAAAAAGTTCCGTGCCAGGGGGGTTAACGAATACTTGTCGTATGAAGAGGCGATTACTAAAGACGAACAGCGACAATCACCAGAGGGAGTTCAGGAAGAGACCAGGATGCCCAATACTCACGAGGTGGAACCTTCGAGAGTCAAGACTCGGAGTAAAAGTGCTACTGGAAAAAGAGCACTTGACCCGACTGAAGAAGCCAAGTATGATAAACGAGCTCGACAAAAGTTAGCGCTCGAGCCTCCTGCTTCTAAGCTTATGTCAGATGCTCGGAAAGCATGGCATGCATAAGAGGAAGAACGAGAGTCTACTGCTATGGGACTCTCGCCTCAGCCTGATCTCCCCACAGTTGGTCCCATTTTAGGAGGCCCCGTTTCTTCTGCTCGTTCACTGAATGAAGAAGAGCGTGGAGATGAATCATTTGCAGGGGGCGCAGAATTTGCCCCTGAAGACGTACTTCATGATACTGCCTCTACTGCTCCTCATATTGAAGAAGATAGACTTCCGGTCCAAGATCCTACAGTGACTGCCCAGTAAGACTTAGCAGCGGACAAATCTCCTTCTGCTTCTGCATTATTACCACCTATAGGAGACACACAACCCAGCCCTACTACCAGAGTCATATCAAAACCTATCATCACCGAAAATCTTCCAGTATTTCTGCCCATAGACGAGGAGCCTATGGATTATGAACCTTCATCTCATAACGATGGTGAGAATGACACAGATGATGGTGGCGACCAAAGTGAAAGTAATGAGAATAATGATAACTTGGGTGATGACAGCGATGATCCCAGTGAGTGGGATATCCCACCAGCACCTTCTTCTGACAAGGCGTCAGCCTATATTCCCCTGCCTCTCACTGGTAAGCATCGTTCGTTCCGAAACATGACTCATTTTTGTTCTGCATTTAAATCGTTTTCTCCTGCAGATCCTATGATACATGAGACGGCCACTGTCGTTCCTCCTCCGACGCAACAGCTTGTACGACCACCAACTTGGGTATCAGAGCCACCTTGCTTGGAGCTCTCAACGGTAACTCTCCCACCGACGACTTTATTAATGATCTCTTTGGCCCCGACAGAGGTTGTAGACGTGCCAAGATCATCTAAAATGGGGGAACTTATGGCTCTCCAATCGAGTCCATCTCAATTGGATGTCGACATTCCCTCTCAAGCCACTACGCCGAAATCGCCTGCTGGTCTTTTACTTGGCTCTGCATCTTCGGAAGTTTCTATACCGTCTCCCATCCCTGCTTTGAGTCCCACGGACGTGTCAGATTTCCTCAAGATTTCTCTTGATTATTTAGAAAGTCTAACAAAGAAAGTGATTGAGGTTGTGTTGGCCGGTTGAGATACTTTTGAAACCTTCAAGCCTATGCTCACAAATAGTTTGAACAATCTCAAGTTCGTGGGGGATATTTCGGTAGTTGAGCGTTGTTCGGAGGCCATTCTACGCTTAGAGGCACAACTGAGGCTCTTAGAGGCCTTAGGTCGTGCTGACATCCAAATGCAGATTGCGTCGACGCTTGAGGACATTCGGGCCGAAGAAGCTAATAAGTATGAAGCAGTTTAGCGTCATATAGCTGAGAAAGAAGTTCAGGTGGAACATCTGCAGAAGTTGCATGCTAAAAAACAAGCTGAGCTAGCACTCTCCAATACTTTAGAGAATTTACGAGAGAAGATCATTACCACTGAAGTAGGGTTGGCCAGGTTGAAGACTCAATTCAAACGAGAAGAAGCTATTATCACTGAGCTCAACGTCAAAAGCGCAATCTCTCTAGTAGATTATCGCATAGAAGCTAGTGCTCTTGAAGAGGCTAAAAAGGAGATTGCTGCCACGTTGTCTAGCGAGGGCGAGCTTCGGAAACAGACTGAGATGCTGGTGCGAGCTGACCATGAAGAGAAACTTTCTGACATTAAGTCTCAGCTTGCCTCATTTAATCTGATGAATTGATGAGCCTATTTTTGCATCGTTCCTTTTGGTAGGAACAACACTTATTTTCTTGTTGCTTTGTTTTCCTTTGAATAAAAGTGGTGTTGTTTTGGTTATTTCATCGTTTCTTTTGTATATCATTTTCTGACATGAAACCATGAAATACTGTTTTGATATCATAAGAGAGATTATTTATTTTTCCTGTATTATGCCTTTGTTTTAAGTACTGGAAGAAACCTATAAATGTCATATTAACATGGTGAGTTTGTGGTCTTGTCGCTCTATTGGCAGGAGTCGACAAATTGAAAGTGTTGCGATCGGGACAATTTTGAGGACCTATCGCTCTATTGACGAGAGTCGATAAGTTAGAAGTGTCGCGATCGGAGCAACTTTGAGGACCTATCGCTCTATTGACGAGAGTCGATAAGTTAGAAGTGTCGCGATCGGAGCAACTTCGAGGACCTATCGCTCTATTGACGAGAGTCGATAAGTTAGAAGTATCGCGATCGGAGCAACTTCGAGGACCTATCGCTCTATTGACGAGGGTCAATAAGTTAGAAGTGTCGCGATCGGAGCAACTTCGAGGACCTATCGCTCTATTGACGAGAGTCGATAAGTTAATTCCGACAAAAGAATTATTATTACGTGACGGAGTGATACAGGCAGAATTCAAACTCCGTGATAATGAAAGTCATCGTAAGTATGATGCTATCTTGACAAACTTAAAAAAGAGATTTGTCGAGTAATTTGGTTTTAGGAGGGTGCACTACGTGGCTGTAGAGATTCAACACCATATTTTGAGAACGCAGGGGCAGAGGTACCCCCTGCGTTTGGGCCTTTAAACCCAAGGTTAAGCCTGTCTAGAACATCGTTAGGTATTTGAACGCATCTCCAGATCATTACGTTTGGCTTACATATCTTTTAAACGCAGGGTTTTGTCCTGCGTCTTATTAGAAGTCTAAACGACTATAATGATGACGAAGAGACCACACTTGGCGGGAGTCTCATAACTCCATATCATTCACATTGATTGTCTATAAATAGACCTGATTGGTCTTGTCAAGAGCCTCAAACGCTTAAACTTCCTTCTTGAACTCAGATACGAGTTTCTTCTCGTTAATTCCAAAACCCTTCGACTATTTCGCATCATCTCCGGCCATGGCTTTCAAGAAAGTCTGCTAGCGAAAGGACGGAGGGGCTGAGCACGAGATGTCGCCGTCGGGGGACGCTCCTGGGTCGACCTCTGGGTCACCAGCGACGCCACCTCCACCGACGTTCGGTCCTCAAGGTAAGTAAAGTTGATCTGGTCTGTCTAGCATTTTTTTCAATAAGTTTTCTTCAAAATCCCTTAGACAGATTCTGTTTAATGATGACGAATACGGTTCGTCTCTTTAAACTTGAGCGCAGAAAGAAACTTCTGCGTTCACTGACGAAAACTGTTCGCCTTCTTAATCTCGAACGCAGAAAGAAGTTCCTGTGTTCATTGACGAAACGAAGGGTCGATCCCTTAATTTCGAGATACTGGTTTGATCCTGCTGCGTTTGATGCAAAATTAAACCTTATCATCCTGAAAGCTCATAACGCAATTTTAATTCACTGCGTTCATAATGATTCAACGCGGGTCTAGATCCATTGCGTTCAAGTTGATCTTGACGCATGTCTGGACCCCTGTGCTTGAATTCATCTATTTTTATTGACTTTGCTTTTATTTGTTTTGTTGCAAGGTGGGGCTTCTGCTTCTGAGCCCCTCATATCCCATGATTCGGGCTATGCCCCTTTCATTCCACCAATCTCCATGATCCTCCCAAACGAGGGTTTCGAGTTGGTGACTAATGAGGCTTCTTATTTGGCACCTGATTGTACTCTCTTCCTCCTTAGGCGACTGGAGAATCAGGTCAAGCAAGCCTTCTCCATCGTGATGCATGGCTGGGGCTCCTTCCCTGAGTTTCAAGCTTCTATCGAGGAGGGGTTGAATAATCTGGTTGAAGTCAACCTCTACCATGCTCGACGTTGTGCAGAGAAGATCCACTGCTTCTCAGGTGCCGCTCGTTTCCTAGAGGAGCTGAAGCATACATATTTGAGGCCTAAGATACAATGGGCCATCAGTAATGCTAGGCTGAAAAAGAGGGTTGCTGCCAGAGCCCGAGCTTTTGATATCTAGGAGAGGAAGGCCATCATCTGGAGCTTGCAGAAGCAACGCCGCCAAGCCAGGGCCAGACTTGTTGCAGGGGAGCTAACCCTAGAAGAATTTAACTTTGGGGATGTCACCCTCGAGGCAAGGGTCCAAGCAGAAAAAGAGGCCATTCAAGTGCTGCAACAAGAAGCTTCTGCTGCAGCTGTAGCTTCTGATGTCCAACTCCGCAAGAAGGCTGAAGAAGAGGTGCTGGCGAAGCATGAGAAAGACGTATCTGAAACAGAAGCTTATCTTTTAAGCTTCTCTTTATTTTAAGCCCCAACAACTCTTGTCTTTGTTTTGGTTTTGTAATAACTTTACGTTATTTCTCCAAACACTTATTATCTGCATGAAATGAACTGTTGTGGCTTGTCTTTTCCTTGCATTTTCTGTGTTTTTCTGAAATGCTGTGGTCTCTTTGTGATGCTGTGATCATAACTTTGGATTGGGGACTTTCTCCGTTGTGTTAGAACAATCTCTGAAAATTCCCCTGCTGAGTTCAAACCTTTGCGTTTGAATGATTTGAACGTAGGCCTTTCTCCTTTTACCAGTCAAAGACGCAGGGTTTGACCTTGCGTCTAAACAGACTTAAACGCAACTCTGAGACTTAAACTACAGTTATAAAACTTGCGTTTAGGAAGACTTGACGCATTCCAATTTGTTGGGGATCCTTCCACAGCATTAAATCACTCTGATAATATTTTGGAAATTTTTTTTATTATAACAGTTCTCGACAACTTCAATCGTCAGAGGTGTAATGTTAACTTGACGACATATACAGTAGGAGAAATAAATTACTACTTTTTGTTCAAACGAACTCCTCGTAGGCAACCCCCAGCTAGGCTTACTTAGGGGGGGGGTTGGTAAAAAGAGAATTTATAATCTACGGGTAATATTTCTTGAGAAATTTCCCATTAATTGGCATCATGAGCCTATCGCCTTTTTTATCGATGAGACGGTAGGCTCCATTGGAATAGACTGTTTCTATCACAAAAGGTCCTTCCCATTTGAGATTGAATTTCTCTTTGGTTTTGTGGGTCATTACCATGGGTCGTCTGTTGGTCAAAACTAAATCGCCTTTCTTGAAAGTCCGTTCTTTAACCTTTTTGTTATAGGCTTTAGAAATGCGGGTTTGATACAACTCGATCTGTTATTAGGCTTGAAGTCGCTTGTCATCTAAGGCTTCAAGTTCCTGAAGGCGCAGTTGATGTTTCTCTTCCTCTGTCATTCCGGTCGCTATGGCGACTCTCAGGGAAGGGATCTGAATTTCTAACGGTAGCACAGCTTCGCAACCATATACCAAAGAGAATGGCGTAGCTTTCGTAGGGGTCCTCACCGTAGTGCGGTAGGCCCACAAACATTCGCCGAGTCTTTCGTCCCAATCGCGTCGTCTCTTAGAAACAAACTTTTTGAGAAGCTTCACAATGGTTTTGTTAAAAGCTTCTGCAAGACCATTTGCTGGCAGATAATATGCCGTAGATACGACACTTTGGATTCTAAACTTATCACAAAATCTCCGAAATCCAAAGCTAACAAATTATGTCCCGTTGTCGTGAATTATTCATCTCGGGACCCCAAAACGATAGATGACGTGATGTTTGATGAATTTAATCACATTCGAAGTCTTGACTTCCTTCAACGGGATTGCCTCCGCCCATTTGGAGAAGTAATCGGTTATGACTAAAATGAACCGGGGTCCTTTGGAAGTCTGGGGAGAGGTCGGTCCCACAACATCCATACCCCACATCTCAAATGGTCAAGACGTAGTCGTGGGTGTAAATTCCCTGGTGCTTGATGGATGAAGTCGCCGTGAATTTGACATGCGTGATAACGTTTAGCGTAGTCAACTACGTCTGAAAACATTTTTGGCCAATAATAGCCGATTCGTCGGAGGCGATCTCCTAATTTGGCGCCGGGTTGATGAGCTCCGTACATCCTGTCGTGAGCCTCCTTGAGGGCCTCTTTTGTTTCCTTTCGAGAAAAGCATCGAAGCAAAACCCCATCGTGTGATTTACGATACATGGTTTGAGAAACTGTACCATAATAGAATCGGAGGGCCTTTCGTTTGATAACGGCCGCGTCCTTGAAATTATCGGGCAGAATTCCGTACATGACATAGTCAATATATGGGAATCGCCAATCCCTGGGTTCAAGCTCCATTGTGGTTACGCAGACTTCTTCTGTCGTGTCCTGGTTTGAGCGATCTTCTGTAGGAAGCTTGGGGTAATATAATTCTCGTCCTGTGACAGAGATTGTTGTTTCGGCTCCTGGGGGCAGCGCTAATGAAGTTGCCAGTGAAGCTAAGGCATCTGCATAAGCGTTCTGAGCTCGTGGAATATATTCAATAAAGAAAACCTCGAACTTCTTGGCTTGCTTTAGCACTGCGAAGTAGTATAGGATCAGATCCTCGTGGCGCACTTCGTATTCTCCTCGGACTTGATTTACAATGAGCTGAGAGTTGTCGTAAGCCTCGAGATGCTGAATATTAAGTTCTTCAGCAAATTGCATTCCTAATAACAGAGCGTTATACTCGGCTACGTTATTGGTGCAGGGTTCGATGAGGGATAACCCCCTTGGGATCACGTGCCCGCTTGGAGAGATGAATACTACTCCTACTCCCGCGATAATTGCTCCATGAGGGTTTGCCCTAGATACACCGTCAAAGAATAATTTTCACACTTGTATAACTTCTTGAGTGACACAAGCTTCGGCAACTTTATCGGGCAATTCTTCATATAACTTAGACGTTCCTGGCACCGGTTGGTCAGCTAGGAAGTTTGCCAATGCCTGACCCTTGACTGCTTTTTGGGGCATAAATTACATGTCATATTGTGACAAGAGGATGACCCACCTTGCGAGCCAGCAATTTAGGAATGATGGTTTCGTCATCAGAACTCTCAAAGGGTTTACCTTAGAAAGGACATGAATTGTTTGTCCTACCAGGTAATGTCGCATCTTTTGGACTGCGAATACCAAGGCGAGACATTCTTTCTCGACCGGATTATACCGGCGTTCGGCTCCCATCATGGTCTTGCTTAAGTAGTAGATGACTTGCTCTTGACCTTGCTCGTTGTTCTGAGCTAATAAAGCTCCAAGAGAATGGTCCATGGCCCTTACGTATAGCAGGAAAGGTTTTCCCGATATTATGGCCACGAGAACCGGCAGTTGAGTGAGATATCTCTTAATCTCTTCAAATGCTTTTTGGCATTCTCCATCCCAAACAAAGGACACTCCTTTCTTTATAAGCTTAGAGAAAGGTTGGCAGCGTCCCGAGAGATTGGATATGAATCTCCAGATATAGGCCAATCTTCCTTGCAAATCCCTGAGTTCTGTGAGATTTTTCGGAGGTGACATGTCTTAGATAGCATGAATTTTCTCAGGATCAAGAGAGATTCCCTTGGATGTGACAGTAAATCCTATGAATTTTCCACTCGATACCCCAAGGAACGATTTTTTCGTGTTCATCTTCAGTTGATGTGAGGCATGATATTGAACATTTTCTTCAGGTCCGTAAGATGGCCACCTTTGCGTTGGCTTTTCACTGCTATATCATCAACATAGAATTTCGATCTTCTTACGCAGATGTTCGTGAAAGGTGGTGTTCATTGCACGTTAATAAGTTACACCTGTATTTTTCAAGCCGAATGGCATCACTGTGTAGCAATACACCCCAAATGGTGTTCTGAACGCTGTATGCTTTTCGTCTTCAGGATACATCTTGATTTGATTGTATTCGGAGAATCCGTCCAGAAAGACATCATTTCATATTCGTAGGTATTGTCAATCATGACATTAGTAATGGAAAGAGGAAATTCGTCTTTTGGACAAGCCGCGTTAAGATCGCGAAATTCGATGCATATCCGGACCTTGTCGTTCTTCTTGGGAACTGGGACAATGTTAGCTACCCAATCTAGGTGTTGTTCCTCTCTGACAAAAGCCGAGTTTATAAGCTTTTTAACTTCTGACTCAATTGCTTCCATGATCTCTGGACGAAACCGACGTTGTTGTTCAACGGGTTTTGCATCTGGGTCGATGTTGAGACGATGTGTGGCTACTTTTGGGTTAAGGCTAGGCATATCTTCATAATTTCAAGCCAAGACATCTATATACTCTCGGATGAGAGATATAAGGTCCTCTTTTTCGGATGATGATAGGCTTTCACTTATGAAGATAGGCTTAGGGTCGGATTCATCTCCCATGTTGACCTGGATCACTTTGTCTTTAGTATGTGGTTCGCGCTGTTCGAACCGCATATCCCATAAGATGTTAAGACGTTTGATCCAGAGATCATTGATTGATTCGATTAATTCTTCATCACCCCCTGCGTCTTCATCTGGATGACTAGTTGAAACCATGTTCACGGTCAAACTTTTAAAGAATGGTCCGACGTTGATATCGGATTCCCATGATGATGTTCCGGATGAATGATCCTGACACAGACTGTTACCGGTTTTATTTTCTGAAAGGGAGGGAGTTGTGATATAGCCTATGCCTCTTCTGGTTTTTTGATAATAATCCGAAGGTTTTCCTTCGGGGGTTAGAGACATCCGAATTGGTGTTCGTCTTCTTTTTTCGAAGTTTAGATCCTGTTTTTCGTTAAAGTTGTATCCCATTCGTTTCATCAGATGTATGGAATTGGGTTCATGGTAATGGAATTGTAGAATTCCATTATCTTCTTCTGAACTTCCTCGTTGAGTAGTTCAGGTTTAACTTTACCGAAATGAATCGGTTTGTGCCCTTTTTTTTTGGATGGGACTTTAAAGAAAGCCTTCTGAGCATCTTCTACTTCTTCATCTGAAGCAAAGGATGATTTAATCGGCAATGTTAGTGATGTATCGGCGCATAATGTGTGCCATGGGCCGGTACCTGCCTCAGTATCATTCTGTATTTGTTCAGTTTTAGAGGATCCATCAGACAAGTACGTCAAAATAAAGCCTTCATTAATGCACCACTCGTCCTCACTCGGTACATTATTATTGTTCTCATCTTAAACCATTACATTGAAGTTTAACTCCCATGGACAATCTCCTTCAGGGTCTGGCTCGACGTCGGCTTCATTACCACTGTCAATATCTTCTTTCTCCCGTGATGCCGAGTAGAAGACAGAATCTGTGTGAAAGTTTTTCACTCCTTTGAAAGGGTACTTTTCTTTAATCAGGGTTCGGACTTTCCCTTCATCATTGGCATACTTCATAACCTGATGTAAGGTGGACGGGATAATACGGTTTGCATGAATCCATGGTCGTCCCAACAATAAATTGTAGGACGTGTCTGCATCTATGATATAACAGGTCACATCAGACTTGAGATCTTCAATTTGACACCTAAGCTTGATCTTCCCCAGGAGCCGAGTGCAGTTAGCGTTAAAGCCGAAGATAGTGGTCTGAGTGGCGTTCAATCGGTGCATGGGAATCCCTAAGACCTGCATGACCCTGTAAGGCATGATGCTGAGTGCTGAGCCTGGGTCAACTTGGACACGGCTGATTTCCGAAGACCTAATGTACCCTATGTAGTACAAAGGTCGGTCATGCTTATGTGTTACTTGCATGTCTTCTTGAGTAAATGATATCCAGGGTAAACTTCTTGCTGTTTGTAGACATTGCAAGCAAGATTGGTTTTCAGAAGCTTCGGGAACTGGAATAACTTGAGTGATAAAGCTCCCCGTGTTCATTAAAGCTTCAATTAGAGCTTCTTTGGTGGTTTTGGACAACCTTAGGAGCTCATACAGGGTAATCCTGGCCGGTATGTTAGCCAGCTGTGCCATGACATTGAATTGGAAAAGGGCGCTCGACTCTCCGGGCTCTTGGAGAAGATTTTTGTTGAACCGGATTTTCTTTTGTTTCCCCTTATAAACTGACTTCTTCGGTACAGAACCCCCAGTGTCTTGGGGTTGTTCTTCTGCTTCTTGAGCATTCTGATCGTAGTCCTTTAAGTAAGATTTTTCTGACCGAGTACCAGGATTGCCTCCTGGATATGTTGCGAGAGCAATCCTTTCTTCCTCTTGAGTCTGTAAGAGCTTTGAGATGATCATCATTCTCATTTACGGATGGGCTAATCATATTGGATGACTTAGCCTTGCTTCTTTTCTTTTTGGACGAGGTGTTCGTCCACTGTTGGTCTTCAACCAGATCAGGATGGACCTACATGGTCTCCCCTTCTGAAGTAATGATGGGTACCAACCCCCTGTCTTTTTGACTGTGTAAGTCAGTATTTTTTATGTGTATTTCTCCTTTGTGGATGGGGATAACACCGTCTGCAGCTGTTATTGGAGGGAAATCACCGAATTGGACCGCTATCAAATTAGTGGATACGGTCTTCTGCTCGGGATTCAGAGTGAGCACGTTAGCATTTATCAGATTTTGTAGAATGTCTTTGAAGACATAGCATTTTCCGATAGGATGCCCCAAGAACCTATGATAACGACAGTAATTAGGATCATCCAACTTTCATACTTCATCTGGTTTTCTGATCTCAGGGAGATACAGTTTGTTGTTCTTCCGAAGTAGTTAGAACAGTCCACATGCTCTTCTTTGAACGAGTATTGCTTGTGTGCTCTTTGTTGGTTCGGTGCTTTGCCTTGCTTCACAGGTGGCGTGCGCGTGTTGGTGTCGGCGGCCAATGTCTCCTTTCCCTTGGTGCGCGGAGCATTGTTCTGGTTGCGTTGCTGTTGTGGCTTGGGTTGAGTAACTTCTTCAGCTTTGACTCGAGCAACAATTTCTTCGGCTTGTTCTCCTTGTGAAACCAGTTGTCTCCAGGAGCGGCATTCCGCTACCCCCATTTGAGCAAGGAGCTGGGTCTGCAAGCTGTGCCTGCAAGTTTCAACTAAGATGATTGGGTCATACCTGACGGGCATCGCAATGCCATGCTGCGGAATCTTTCCACATAAGTCTTGATGGACTCTCATTTCCTTTGCTTGCTGGAGAGAAGAGTCGGGACCGAAACTTCTGTGTCATCTTCAAAGAATCTGGCCAAGAAAAGCTTTTCTAGATCTACCCATTTTTGAATAGATCCAGCAGGCAATTTCATAAACCACTCGAAGGCAACCCCTTTAAGAGTGCCGATAAACAAACGGGTCAGGATGGCGTCGTTCGCTACCACATCTCCAGTCTGTGACTTGAAGTAGTAGATGTGTTGGTTCGGTGACCCTGTACCGTCGAAAGGTTGTAGAGTTGGAGCCTTAAACTTCGACGGATAGGGAGCTGTGTCCTATTCAGCAGGATAAGGCCGTATCACTCCTTCCTCGCGAAGCTCACTTCTGTTGGCTATTACGTTGAGGCGGGCTTCTAGCTCATCCACTTTAGCTGACTTAGGATTCGGTTCTCTTTCCATTTTCCTCTCGTTTTCAGAAGAAGACTCCAGGTTGTGAGTTTCATGTTCTGAGTTCTTAGGCACTTTCTGCTTTCCTTTAGAGATTGTCCTCCGGGAGGATTCCGATCTTTGGCCTTTTTCAGCAACGAGCTGGGACAACATATCCTTCATTTGGAGAAGTCTCTCTTGTTACGCTTGGAGCATGATGTGATGTTCGTCAACTCTTTTAGCTAAGTCTTCGGGGCCTCCAGTCATGTAAACGGAAGCCTCTCGTGCCATAACGAAGCTTGCAGATTGAGATTCGACAATTACTAAATGTTCATCATCAGAAATAATCCCCTTGGCCAGCCTTTGATAGTACACCGAGCAGATAGCTCCTGTCCGAGTCCGCATGTGTCGATATACTCCTTCGAACTCATCACAAATTTTCCGAACAGTCGGGAAATGACTTCTTTCTGAATCATCAGAATTAGGAGCCGAGGCTTTCCCTTTGCCGATCACATTGATAGTGACCTCGGGATATTCAGCTTCTACTATTTTCTTTTTGTAATGACGTCATCGCTTGACAGGTCCGGCGACGTTCGCCAATCTGTCAAACACAGATTGGCGGGGTTCGGGTGTACATCAGTGGCATTCTGAAAGGACTGCTGAAATAAGCCGCTCGCATTAGCATGAATGAGCTGCTTGCTGCACTGGTCTCCCTCTAGAGAGTAATTCTCGCAAATTAGAAACTTGGGAGGAGTCCCTCACTGGGTATGAAGATGGAGATGGGACCCCTTGCTCTTGAGTGGGTAAAGTTGGTTCTTGTCGGACATGGATTTTGAACCCATGTTGACCTTTTTGAACTTGGCAGACCACGTCGCGTCTTTAAGAAGAAACGCAAGGGTCGAGTCCTTGAGAAGAAACGTGGGTGTCGCGTTTGGATTTGTAAACATTAGGCCAAGGCCTACGTTTAAATGATGAAACAGACCCCTGAGGATCACATTCCACTTGAACGTGTTCCTAAGACGCGTGTTTGTCTTTGGCAGCGCCTTCCTGAGGGTTGCGTTTTGGAGGAGCAACGCGCCGTTGAGGGTCGCGTTTCAGCTGTATCATGCGAGGCTCATAATTGGGCTCATTGCCGCGAAGTGTGCGTTCTGGGGTAGAAACGCCGTGTTCGGGTAGAGTCTCAAAAACACGATCCTCGCGTTGGGTGAGTGATCGGCTTTCTCGAAGATGTGCCCGTCGTATGGATCTTCTCCGTCTTCGAGCGGCATTCTTCTTGGCTTGTTTCAAAGCCTTTGCGGCCACGTCATTGGCGTTTATAGAGTTCACCTCTTCTATAGGCCGTTTGTGGCCCGTAGCATGTCGTGTTGATGTAGACGTGGAACATTCAACTCGTTGGACGAGTTCAGTAGATGCTAAGCCCGCTCCTTTGGAGGAGGGGCTGTTTGATGAATTCTGACCAAAGAAGAGGGCTTTCTTTGGTAATTCAGCAACAGGTTTGATTTCTTTGGAGATCTTACGGATGTTGCGCCTAGCCTTGGGGCTAAGCGATCCAGAGGAAAGAGCTTCTTTGAACTTGGCTTGATCAAATTCTACAACGAGAGTTTCCACAGTCGTTTCAGCGAGATGGACGTAAGATTGCGCTACCACTTCGTCGTCAGAGAAGCTAGTCCCCAGCGGAGTCGCCATCTTTTGTTTGTGGAAAATTCATAGTAAAAGAAATGAAAAAAAATTTGATTTAGATTCTCTCGATCTTAATTACAATTGGATTCTGATTACAAAAGAGAGGAGAATGATCTGGATTCTCCCCTTTGTTTAATTCTGGGTTCCTCACGGTGGCGATGGAGTACCTCATTCGAATGCTCGCGTCGAATTTGCTCTTCGTTGACGATCCAAACGTCTTAATTCACTGGAACAACTAACTTGTGTTGTCGAACTGATCAAGAACTCTTGACGAACTTTGTAACTCTGGTGAAAAAGAGTTGTTTGAATCGAAAATAATTCGGTTGAGAAGCCAAGTATCAAATATCTGAAAATCTTCGGCTGTTGAAGATTGTTGCCTCTAGATTTTCTCCTCTCTAGAATCCGATCTCTAAAATCTGATCTTGAGCTCTGTTGAGTTTGTTGATATTTATAGGGGTATTAGGGGTGTAACTGTCCCCATAATCTACGCCTAAATGAGGGTTTAGTCGCCCCATTAATCGGGTATAACGACCCACTTAAATCAGTCCCCAGATCATGGGTGAACAATGGTTTTCTTGAAACCGTATGGATCGCGTTTGAATGAGTCAAAGTCTTGACTTGCGTTCTGGGTATGATCCTGCATCCAAGCGCAGTATCTGGAGTCGTATTTGCAGCGATATAGAGCTGCGTTTGCAGCGGATGTAGAGCTGCGGACGTAGTGATTGCGTTGACTTTGGAAATTACTTGTGTTTCAACTGCAAGGATGAATTCTGCATCTTGGTTTGAAGAAATCATTGACTTGTAATCTCTTCTTGATCCATAGGAGAATCCTCTGATTGCAGCCTTCCTTTGTCAAAACTGTCGGTCTAAGTCTGATTGGGGTCAACTATTTATTGTGATTTTTGGACAGCCTACAACCACGCTAAATGAAGGTAAAGACAACGTTATCATATGCGACAAACTAACGTGGAACTCCTACTAATCTAAGCGAGTTCCTATCTATAAAGAAATCATGCCAATGTCAACATTGTGCGACTCTGAGAGAAGTTGTTATGGCAGTTCAAAAGAATTGCTAATGCAAATCTATTCTTGAAAGGGATTCAGTCTTTAATGGTCTTAGTCAAATTCTCTAGCCTTTAGAGGCTAGGGTTAAAAGACGATGACGTACCCGAAAGGGTAAAAATAATCTCCAAGAGTTCACAGTCAATATGAATAGTGTCATCTCTGGTGATGAAGAAGAAGATGTTGATAGTCCTTTTGATACCATATATTCTCCTAGCATTGAAAACATATTGCCAGAAACTGATAGTGTATATTGTCACACGAGGTTGAGACAAGGGGCCTCAATCCCTTTTGACTATTCCTTCCGCCCAGTGCATGTACAACAAGCTTCGCATTAGGGCAATCAGCCCACTGCCAGTGACACCTATTTGGTCATAGCGTCAAAATTTACTCCTAGCTCGAGCCAAGAGCAACAATGGGCTGTAGATATGATGGAGCGAGAAGATCTTCTCCAACAGATGGAAACCTAAAGAAAAGCTTCAGAAGAGCGATTTGAACGATTGGAAAAGATATTTGGTCAATGCATGGCGGCTTCACAACCTCGTTTGAGTTCTTTGAAATGGAAGCGACCGATTATCGAATTTTTCCCTAGAGAAAGAACAAACACATTAAGAAGATGTCGACTTTATTCATTATGGATCATAATCTTCAGGAGACAAAGGTCCACGAGGACTTCCAAAAATAGCTCAATGCTCTCGCGCAGTGAGCAGAGCTAAAAAGGTTGGAATTATCTGACCTTACCCCATTGAGTGGGACTCAATTCCTTACTCGATGAAGCTCAAGCCACCAACGTTATATACGTTCGATGGCAAATGTTCCCCGAACTAATATATCTACTACTTCCATCAACAAATAGGGGATGTAGTAAGAAATGATGTCATCAAGGCGCGAGTATTCATCGGCACCTTTCAAGGGGTAACATTTGATTGGTTCCAAAATTTGCCTTGAAGATTGATCAAGTCTTGGGCCGATTTGGAATCTATGTTCTTCTCCGAGTTTTATGAGGAACAATCAGATGTCACCACGATCAGACTTTTCTTTGAAAAGTAAGGAGGGGATGACTCGGTTAGGAATTCTATTGAGTGGTTTCGCAATTTAATGTTGCGATGTCGAGATATGCTATTACCATTGTTACTTCAAACTTGTTGGCATAACTTCTTGGGTCGCGTAAAGGCTCACATAGGCACTGTCAGGACCTACACTTGGAAAGACCTGATAGAGCAAGCAGAGATCGCAAAGAAATCGGCAAAACGCTTCAACGAGTTTGATGCCCACACTAACCGCAAAGGGAATAAGAGCATGGATAGTCCACCAAGTTGAAAGCCAAAGAGATTTTCACAGTTGAGGTCAAAAAGCCTGATAACCAGAAGAAGAAGCTTAGGAAGAGCGTTCAACGCATCTACTCCTTCAAAGATAAGCATATAGCGGCCACTTTTCACGTCCTGAGCAAGGACAACGAGTTAAAGCTTCCTGAAGCTTGATGCCCTAAGGAGATTGGAAAGACTGATGATCCCAATTACTGTCTCTATTAAAGAATATTTGGGACACCCGATAAAGAACTATTATATCCTTAAGGATAAATACAAACTTTTATCTACTCGGAAACCCTCAAACTCCTACCTGGGCAAAAGAAAGTCACTGCTAAAATGATGACTCTTCAATTTGGATCTATGCTAGAAATCCAGGGCCAAGATGAAGTTGTCTCCATTCCCAGTGCGAGAATGGACGTCATCAATCATGACAAACAAAATCAATAAAGTCAAAGCTTGGTCCCTCTCAATACGGCAAAGGGGGAAATGATGTGGGTTCATTCTGACCTTTTCCAAGACAAATATTGGACTCTTTCGAAGTCAAAATCGAAGGGTAAATGCAAGATGAAATCTTGTAATGTTATATCTGCGATCTTAGGAGAGGAATCTCTATAAGTCTCTTCACTCTCAGAATTCGGAGGAGGAGAAAGTTGTCATGACGGGGATGACATATGTCAAAGATTATTTGAAGAATTATGGTCAGCCGGGACCCTCCAAGCAACCTAAACCGGTCAAGCAAAAGGAGACTCGGTTCAACAAAATATTGCAACGTTTCTCAATTGACTCCAAGGCTCCATTCTGGTATAATATCATGGCCTAGTTAGCCAACAACCTGGCACATATAAACTTTTTCGAACTTCTATGTTTCCCCAAGGACACGAGAGAAGATTTGAAAGAAGGCTTAAAAGATAGCGAGGTGTTTCTCGCCTGTATGTCTGAGCCTCCACAAGATGAAGAATATAAACAGTGCTATCAATGCCAATGACAGACACCTTGCATCACCTTCGCTTCGGATGATATGCTCATCAAAGACCATCATCACAACTGACCCCTCTATTATACTAGATATGTAGGGTCAGTGAAAGTCAAAAGGATTCGCATTGACTCAGGTTCTGCCTTGAACATGATCCCACAAAGGCTCCTTAGCTTCTTGGGCATTCCCCTTTACAAGTTTTAGAAAACTATTGCTACCATTTTCGGATTCAACTCCAATAATAGCAATTCACTCTGGAAAATCCAACTCAAATGTCAGATTAGTGACTTGAGGACTGAAGTGACTTATTATGTCATCAATGTCGAAATGCCTTACAACCTGCTCCTTGGATGACCATGGATTCATTCCAACATGATCATCTCATTGACACTTCATCAATGCATCAAGTATGTCGATGAGAAGAGGGTTCCCTGTAGGGTTGATGCTTAAAGGCATCCCTTTGAGGGAGTTGAAAATTATTTCACGCTCTCTCTTATATGATGATAAACATTCAATTGAGATTACTCTTCCTGATGATGAGGACATCAGTAATAAAGTGGACAATGAACCAGATTCAAATGAGGATCCAATCTGGGAGATGGAGCCGCTCGTAATCACACTTGAAGAACTATGTCCTAGCTAGTTAGTAGAAAATCTGGGTGACTGGATCTTTAATGATAAAGTTGAAAATTTGCTTATGACTATTCTTTAGACTCTGAGTATGAAAACTTGAGAATCGACGCTTTGTTGTCTAGGCTAGCTTTAGAACCAACTTTGTACATACTTGTGAATGAGTGTTATTTGACTCGTTAACAACTAAATGATTTAGAAAACGCCACTTTCACAGTTCAAGCTAAAGTAGGTGTTCGAAATTGTTGATGCTTAATACCAAACAACCGATTAATCCAGAAGAGGATGGTCGCGGGGTGATGAAGGGTGATGGAGGGCGTGCTCCCTTCTTCGACTTTATGCCTGGTTCTTAAACTAGGATATCCGGATCCGCTGTAAAGATCAGAAGAACAAACCCATAAGAGGGCAGAGACTAGTTCCCCCGTGGTACCTCTGACGGTCAAGTCAACTGGTGAGCTTGAGTGGAGTTTAAGGGAAAGTCCGAGGACCATTGAGGTCCTTGTAAGGAGTATTTTGAGTTTAGATTTCTTAGTTTAATTTTACTAATACAAAAAGAAGAAGTAGCCGAGAGAGCCTAGCCAGCCCCCTTGTTCTTACCCCCTCCCTCCTTTTATAGTGGATCTCTCTTGAGGTGTTGACCCCTGGATTTAATTTTGCACAGGAGGGCGGTTGTGGAGTGAGCAGAGTGGCTGCTAAGTCATCCTCCACTTTACAGATTCGGCAGGCGACTGGAGGGGAAGTCACTTTGGTATGTAGAGAACGTCTTTGCATTTTTGGGAAGTGATTGACGCGCGATAGAAAGCATGTGGGCATATTGAATCATCTCTTGCTTTACAGGTGTCGGCTAGCGACTGAAAGGGAAGTCACTTTGGTATGGGAAAAGACGTCTCCGCAATATCTGGGAAGCGACTTGTGAGTGAAGTATGAGCATGTTAGCTGCTAAATCATGAGAATTGTCAGAGCTGTGGTCTTGAGGGGACCAGTCAGTGTTGTGTCGTCCATTAGAGAGCTGGTGTATATCAGAAGGGAACTCAGTTTGATCTTATCCTCTTAGCATAGATGCGTCCGTCTTTGAGTCGTCCTTGTGGTTTGTCGACTAGGTAGTCGAGTGAACTTCTGGTCGAGTAAACAACCAAGTAAATGGTCGGGCGGACTATTGAGGAGTCGTCTCGGTTATGAAGGGTCAATTGATTCCGCCTTTTGCATCGACTCAGGAATGTCAGCCTGTCCAACTAGTTGGAATGTCATCTCGTCTCAGCTAATAACCGTCTCTCGAGTCGATGTAAAGATGTCTACTCGTATGGAAGGTCAGGATCTCTCGTGCCGATCAATATCGCCTTTGGTGTCAACTAAGGAGAGTCGGCTTGATAAGTCGGTAGGGGCCGAGGCCTCTATGATTGTGCTTTGGGTATATCCCTGATAAAGTACCAAGGTCTTGAAATTAGTCATGATGGTCGAATTGCACTAGAGGATTCGACCATGTATTGTGCCTTAGGCTTACCTTGATAAAGAGCCTAGGGCTTGAAATTCGACTGAGGAGTCGTATGCCTAGAACTCTTGCCAGTTGACTAGATCTTTCCTTCCCCTAAGACCGAGAGGCAGTCTATTGAAGTTGGCCAAATGGTTGAGTTTATTTTGCTAGGATTCTCATTGTATCATTTTGTAAATATCCGTATCTTGGGTGAGTGAACACCATAACAGTTGGCCCCTTTCACTTAGAGTCGACTTTCAGTCGATTCCAAGAGTAATAAGATATGCTCTGATTAATACAAGCCTACTGAGGATGAGAAACTGAGGAGTCTCTGTCTTAGAGACGTGTCTTGTCATCATTGGCCACCATTGTTAGCTCCGATATTCATGGTTGACATCATCCAATATTTGAACTGTCTTTTTGGGAGACGAAGTGTCATGGATATAAGGGAGGATCTCCTATTTTTCAAGTATTGGGACGTGAGGCATTAAATGAGGGTGATGCTTCGTGTTTTGAATGAACTTCTTCAGATTCCGAGGTGGATCTGGCCTAGTCGCTTCGAAAATCACAGCGTCCTTTGACATCCCTCTATATTCTTCCTTGGAAGCTTATAAATAGCCTCTTGATGCCAAGATATCTCTTTTACGAACCTCTGCTCTGAAAATTCCTGATATTCCTCTAAGCTTTCTTAAGAAAAAGTCTTCCATGGCTTCTCAAGTTTCAAACTCTGGCCGTAACGAGGACAATCTCGCTATTCTTCTACTTATCCGCTCAACGATTCATATGGACAATCTGGTGGGGTTGTATGATCAATAGAATATCCATCGGACTCTCACATTGGCGGCGTCAGAGATAAGCGAGCTAGTGTATTGCCTTGGTGAGGGTCGAGTACCACTGTACTTAGCCCACTTGGAGCATGGTTTACGACTGCCCTTACACCCTTTCATTAAGGAGGTGCACGCCGCTCTGAGAGTCTCCCCTTCCTAGTTCTATCCGAACGCAATGGGGATTCTGGTGGCTTTCATCATCATTTGCCACCGTATTGGAGTCCAACCAAGCTTGAGATTGCTTGGGCATTTAATAAGCGTGGGGTCTGCTGAGAAGGACCCGCATTATTCTTTTCACTATCAGGGAGAGTTCTAGCTTGTTTCCGATTCTTTTGGAGTTGGATGAGGACTGGAGGAAGTGATTCGTGTGGGTCTATGGTGGGACAGCGTCTTCGCTTGTTCGGACTGGCCGGAGGTGAATGAAGACGTTTTGAGACCAGTTACCCTTAACGATTCTGAGGTGATGGATCTGGAAAAAGTCCATTTTATGCCGGCCCACGAGAGAGCGATGCTCTGTTTGATGATATGTCTCTCCAAATGATGGGCATATCCATAATTTTATCTTCCACTGGCTTCCAGACAAGGACGAGCCCCGTTCCTCTGTTGGCGGAAAACCACAAGAGGAATATAGAGATCGAGGGGATGAGCTCTACTGCTAGGCCCCATAAGAAGTCGATGGGGGCCTTCAGTGCTGAGGAGGTAGCTGTCTTGATGCCTCAAGCAGCTAATATTGTCTCTGAATTAAGGGGAAGGACAAGGGTTGAGAGGCGGCGCCCAATCGAACCAGTTGTGAGGTTTTAACCAACTAGGACGGGTCCGCTGATAACTCAGATTAACCGTTTGGAAAATGTAGGGCGGGTAGACGAGTCTTCTCTTGGTAGGGAGACAACGACCTTAACAGTCGAAGATGATGCTGTCGGCCCCAATACTATCCCTGAGGTGTCTCGTCGTTCTAGCAAGGAGCCAATTAGGGAGGAGGATGATATCGAGGGGAGAGATGAAACTCCATCAGACCAGATAGAGAATGATGCTGACAGGAGAATTTTGGAGGATATGCCAAGTGTTGACATACACCAAGCTCTTCAAGTTTGCTTAGCTCGGGGGACTTTGCTGGGACACGTCTTGTTCAATTGACTTAAGCGTTCCATGGAATGCCAAGGAGGGCTGGTGAAGGAGAAGTCGGCCAAGGAAGAGGCAGAGAAGAGAATCACTGTCTTGGAGGCCGAGTTAGCTCACAAAGAAGGTGCTTGGCGCCGGAGCCTGGATGAGAAGGAAGAGCTCCTCAAGAGCTTTCGAATCTAGTTATCAAAGCAGGTGGGGACCATCGAGGACCTTCAAAGGGAGATGGTTCATCTACAGGCGGAGGCCGAGTCCAAGAAGCTTCGCAGGACGACGGCTGAGGTAAAGGCTCGATCAAGTCGCATCTCTTGAAAAGGCGAGGTGAGACTTTGAAGAGTTGTAATCAAAGCTTCAGGCGACCATGACACTTGTCGAGAAATTAGAGGACTAACTCGCTTATTTGGATTCGGAGCAGCATAAAAAGAAGGTGGTCGATGACTGACGTCATGGCCCTATAGGAAAGGCCGAAGTAGCCTTGGCATGTAAAGCTGGGGTTAATTACTTCGCCTCCTTGGTGCCTCGTGACTCTCATCCTATTCCAGATTGCTTTTACCCTTCCTGCGTCTCATGTTGCCTTGACTTATTGAAAGATGTCGAGAAAATTAGAGGCGAGTTGGATTTATCAGCGAATGACGATGAGGTCGAACCTGCTACTGGGCCCCCTAGGGAATCTTCTTCAATTGCCACCACCAGGAGTTCGTCAAGTCTGACTCCTGAACCTGGTCGAGAGCTATATATATATTTCTTTTCTTTTTCTTTTTACAATAGAGAAGTTTGTAACGAAGTTTACTCTTATTGAATAAAAA